>JAJAVP010000129.1:185091-199780 GCA_020740425.3 Heterorhabditis indica | reverse complement strand
TTGCTACGTCATATATGCTAATTTAACAGCCCTTGAGCTTTGTATCAGATCTTTTGGTGCACTATATATATATATATGTTGCCCGTAGTATTCTTATGTTAATAATTTTTATTGATTTGAGATGTATCTACTGTGGTCTTTGCCAAGAGGCATGTCCTGTAGACGCTATTGTTGAAGGTCCAAATTTCGAGTATTCAACGGAAACTCATGAAGAGCTACTGTATAACAAGGTTTGGATGAACTGATTTTACGAACTTAATTTAACACTTAATATATTACCATATTCATCTAGGAAAAACTTCTTAATAATGGTGATCGGTGGGAGCCGGAATTGGCTGCTAACCTGAAGGCTGAATATCTCTATCGATAAATTCACTGTCTTGAAAAGTTTTTTTTGTTTGTCTATATAGTTATAGCTTTCACATGTAAAAATATGAAGTGACTATTCATGTTTAATAAGTTTGGTATCGATACTAGTTACTATAGGTTAATGAAATTTTTCCTTCAATCTTATTCTCTTTTGAGTAGATTTTAACTGTTTTAAACAGTGCCTATTGGTTTTGGATTCTCTTGTATTTTATGTATGTGCAACTTTTTCTATTGTTCTCAGTGAATTTTATTTATAATAATCATGATATGTGATTTGATATAGGTATCTTGCAGTCCTAACTGTTTTTTTCAATATTTCGAGATTTTACCAATCTAGTAATTTACTAAAATTCACAGAAGATTAGTGAAGGCGATGGAATGCGTCAGCATAAAATGAATACATAATATAAAATTACGGATGAATACATTTGGTAAGATTAATATGAAGTTAAAAAATATTTTGCCGGAGATGCCCTTTCTCCCTGTTTTAAGTGAGAGTTTAATCATTTTGATATTTATTTAATTAGAACGAAAAGTGATTTACGAGAGTGTAAACTATACCTATCCAATGGATTCTTCGTATCTCCAGTCATCCATATTAGTTTTATTTAACCTGCAAAACTACTTAATTGTTATCATTCATGTTTTGAATGCTATAATCACTGTATTCTAAGTTTAAAAAAATTTTATACGCTGGAGGCTACGAGGGAGTTTTTAAGAATAGGAGTGAAATGAGGATTTCTTATTCTGTTTTACCTAAACTTAGTAGTTTAATGGAGTAATTGCTGTACTCCTGTGATAACCAACTGTTAGTGGGTACCCAATATGTCATGATTTATTTATAAACTGGTCGTGAAAATCTGATATTTGGATATCCTGAAAAGTGAAGAGAATGTTTTACTCGGAAGTCAACGTTTTCCTAAAATCATAATCTTTGTATATCTTATTATGAACTTTATGTTGTCATAACATCATATCGATGTTGAGTAATGTAAAGGATTTTCAGTATTAGTTTCAATTGTATTCTGGCAAAAGTGTATTAACTTATATCGTACGCTAGCCAGATTTCGAGGCTTCGAAGTATATAAGGCTATTAGCTAGAGGAAGTAGTTGTTAAGTGACAAATTTGGTCAGACATTCATCTTAATTTTAGTGAGTAGCTCGTTTAACAATGTTTTGTATTAATGTAGGTTAAATGGTTATTGATTTTGATGGTGGGTTATCAACTAATATGAAGCCATGGAGTCTGTTGATATTAATTTTGTGTTGTACTATGGCATATATATAGGTTTTAGTTCAATCAGTACTACACTGCAATGGAGTCTTCTAAGTACAAATACAATAAGAGTGACTCTAGACAGCGGGCAAGCCATACCGTGCTAATGGAAGAAAATGCTGCAGAAAAAGTGTTTTCTGGGGATCTGCAGTCACACTTAGGACATATGGTTAATCTTTTTGATAGATTATTACTTTTTGTTTATGTACTATATGTAAAGCATTCAAAGTATTAGATATTTTTAAATCAGTTAATAGTTGTATGGGGGATTGAAATATGCTGTTCTTTTAGGTTTGGGAGGCTGGTTCTAAACAAGTGCAAGAAACCTTCAAGTCTTATGGTCGTATAGATTTATTTAGACCATATTTTGATATTGAACCTAATGAGGTAATACTTTAAAATTTGTATTCGCATAGAAGTCGAGGTATTTTAATCAAGGTATTTGTAAGTCACAACTAGTGATTTCTGTATGTTTTATTTTTTGTCCTCTTTTATAATATGATCTCCTTTTTCATAAAGAATTTGTATTTATTAGACCATTAAATACTGTACCTAGTTTTTAGCTCCGCTCCTATTTACTGAAATCATTTGTTCCTGGACGTCCTCATATAACGTCGTCCCCAGATCTTTATGGACCTTCTATGATTGTGTTAACAATGGTGGCACTTCTATTATTTAATATGAAGAGTAGTGGGTATGTACTTTTGCTTTTATTTTTCTAAGGGTAAATGATATTCCTTGTGTATTTATGATTGTTATTAACTTTCCTACTTAATAGTTAAAATTTCGAGATTCGTAGTCCCGAATGGTACGCTTATGGGAACGGCATTATTTGCTTGTTTTGGTTCTTGGTTGTTATTGTCTGGTGCGTTGTACTTCATATGCTTCCTTTTTGGAGCAGATATATCTCTTTTGCATCTCGTCTCAGCATTTGTAAGTGTTTTAATCTAAAATTTAGTTTGGTGAGCAAATGTCTTTGAATTAATATTCATGTTTTTTATCGAGTTTTGGATTCCAGGGTTACTCTCTAACATCCCACTGTGTTGTTCTTTTCCTCAGTTCATTGTTTCATCCACTACACGATCATTTTTTTTTTTTTGTTCTTCTTACTGTTTTCTGCTTACCTAGCGCTGTTAGAGTGGTGAGTTAAGTATTTTTAATTTGTTCTTCAGTATTATATTTATGAATATATTTAAACAATAATATTTATTCTTTTACTGAAACAACCCAATCATTATCATGAACTTTAATAATAACATTCTTTTATATAGTAGAACATTAGGCAATCTCATTGTCGTCCTAAATTTTATAAACTTGCATATATTCTGGAAAAGATTAATGCAAATACACTTGTTGCTTGCATGTTTTTGTATATTTAGTGGTTCTTATTTTTATTTGAATTAATAACGCTAATAGAAATGGAATGTTTAGTATTGTATTTATGAATTTTTATAACTCATGTTACTCTAGCAGCGTCGTTTTTTTCAGTTTTATCTTTTAGAATTTTTCTAAAAGTTTTTCTGGTAGTCTTGGATTTGATTGTTGAATCGTTGTAATATTTATGCACTGGCTTCTTTTCCAAACAGTAGTGTAGATAATTATTTAAGAATTAATCTCTATGCTAAGTACAATTAATATTAGTCTGTACCACTAACTATTAAAGAAATTAATTCGTAAGGATTTCTAAATATGTTAATCTGAACGCGGCTAAGGATGTAAATATTATAAGGCAATTTTAAATCAAATCTTGTACAGCCCATACCATTAGTTTTCAGAGTCTACTAGTTTGTGTGCGTACTCATGTACTCATTCATCGTCTTATTCTTGCCGGGACTGCTGTTGTGATTCACTTGATTTTTATCATTTACCTACACTTTGGTTTTCACGTTATATTGGAAGGTAATGACTCGCATTTTTTATTTTAAAGTATATGATTTCTTATAGATTGTATCTCCGTATCATAATTATGAGTGGGTTTTCTTCTATAAATACTATATTTCAGAAATAGACTTTATAATGGATGGAGTGAATAGTAATGCTGACACTATCAGTGATTCAGTTACTCTTTCATCTTAAAAAAAACCGTTTCCATGGGTGAATAATACGTTGATGAAAGCGACTATCCTATATTTAATGCAACTTTTTGTTATTATTTTATTAGTACATAATAGTATACTTTAAGATCTAATCATGAAGATTGTTAGCTTATTTTGAAGTGTATTATAGTAATTACAATTTACCGAACGTCTGATATATTTTTATTCTAGTTATTATTTCGATAAGTCTTATATTCTTGGGAAATGTCTTCAACTGCATAATATGGAAGCTATTTAATGTAGGAGGTAAGGTTAATATTAATATATCGGTTATTATCTTCCACTCGATTATGCTGCAAATTATATTTGCAATATATCAAGCGATTTTTTTTAATATTTGCTTGTGTTCTAAGCCTGAGAAGAAATTTTCCAGTTATAGATACACTACAGATATATTTAATGCGCATTTATCCATTGGTCTACCTACTAGAGATTTGTCATTATATATAGATATTGGTAGCAGTGATATGTAAGGCAGGAATATTGAAGGATTTTAGTAAGTTTAATATAGCAGTTGGATTTCTGTCCTGTTCTATTGTTTGGGTTTAATTGATGGACTAAAGTGATTCTTTGATTGGTTATGTATCCTCATGTGGAAAAAGGACGAAAGAATGTTGCGTGTCAATCGGTCTTCATGAAACCACACAAGGTCAGATGTGGTGTCCACAATAAAAGTGGCGTTCTTTGAGAGTATTATAGGTATCAAC
Source organism: Heterorhabditis indica (assembly GCA_020740425.3). Lineage (NCBI taxonomy): Eukaryota > Metazoa > Nematoda > Chromadorea > Rhabditida > Heterorhabditidae > Heterorhabditis > Heterorhabditis indica. The sequence goes on along the minus strand of JAJAVP010000129.1, from coordinate 195,332 downwards.
AATAGATCACACAAATAGGGATGGCAAAATCTGTGTTCACTGTAAGAATCATGTTGAGAGATGGCTATTATTTTAATAGATGCCAAACGTAGTTCTTCATTAGTTATACGATGACGAGATATTACATTTTAGATCATACTTATGACTTGTTGTTGGTATTTAGCAGATAGCTGTTATGTATTGTAAAGTAATACTAATATATATGAATCATATTATTTGTCAAGAATAGATGAACATTTTAATATCTTTTGTCTCTAAAAAAACTATAGGTCCTGGTATATATAAGATGGTTTTGACCGGTTATTTTTTTCTATTCTTAGACTGGTGTCGTCTCTACCGTTTGAGATGAGCGCAAACATCACTGCGATCACGCAAGAATAACAACTCGACATTTCATTTCCACGAGGTGTATTGATGATGGTTTATTATTTAAGAGGATTTATCCCAGTGAATTAGCATTTGAAAAGTGATTTGAGGGAAAGAAACATTGTTAGTAGCGTTAGAATATATAACCCTTAATTTCGGATTCTAAATTCTGTGCAATAGTAGCTAATTGAATCAACCAAATTAAAATTTACTAATCAGTAATTTAAACAAAACATACCATATTTGTTAATTAAGTTATGTAAAACATTATCTATAAGCCCAAAGTTGTTTATCTCAGTATTTTACTTTCTCCGTAGATTTCATGTTTAAAACGCAGCGCACAACCTCGTCTGTACACACAGAAAAATGAGTTTGCTCAGCATGCCGAAAGGTCCATGACTAGTCGATTCATAATAAATTAAAAATTACCAATAGTTATATGCATGTACATCCACAAACAACACGTTGTAGCTTTTTGCAATGGTTATTTACATTTAGGCTATAAGTTTTGTTTTTTTTTAGTTCATAAAGATAAAAGGTTTCATTAAGAGTTTCATTAACTTCCTACTTTTAAGAATTTCAGAGAACTAAGTATTTTAAAATTGTTTAGAATCGTATTGAAATGTTGTTAAACATTCCAAATAACCATCTTAAGCATTTTTTTAAAATTATTTAGACAGCTAAATAAAAAACAGTTAATAAAGGTTTAGTGAAATTCAGATGAGGTGGTTAAACATTACAAATTGTTCAATCACAAATGAAATGACCTCAAGTGACAACAAAAATCATGAAATTATATCATGTTAGGAAATCATGCAGTATTTTCATTAGTTATAATTTCCAATTCAGATGGTCAATGTAGGCCTACTATGAATCTGACTGTTAGTGGGTAAGATTTCAATCTTTTCTCTTTTATTTGTTTTTTCTTCTTAACTTGAGTAATGCGAATTTTTAAAATGGCTAAATGTGAGCTATTGTGATGTTACGCTCTATTTAAGAGTACTTACGTATGTCTAGTTATAGAAAATATTGTCGCTAATGTGATCCAAAAAAATATAGAGTAAAAGTGGATTGCCTGAGCTACTAACTTAAATCCTAACCAACTATTTTTTTTTGATGATTGGTACTTTGAGGATGTCCAATAGAAAATATTCCATTGAATGCTACAAAAAAGAGCTCAAAGCTTATGATCGCGTTCACTTTAAAATATCAGCGGTGCCTGTAAATCGTCGTTTTTCTGGCATTCTTGGAGAAATTGGAGGGAAATAAAACTTACAGACACTCATAGTTTTAGGTAAAGGAACGTCTTTATCAGACTATGAGAAAAAACTAGTAAATATATCGTAATTTCTACTAAGGTCAACATTAATGATGGATATAAATGCACCAAAATAACTTCAAAATGTTGAAATTGAGGCCTTTTTATCGTAGAACAGGGTACATCATGAGGTAATGCGTCATTGTTCTTTTGACAAAACCATATCCGCGAAATAAATATCACGACTTTTTAAATACCAGTGTTTTGTCATAACTAATTCTTCATTTTCAAACCCGTAAGAGCTCAGAAACACGAAATAATTGCGTAAATAACCGTAGTGAATATACATTAATTAAACAAAATGGTTTTTGGTGCATCTGAAAATTATAGACAATGTACAAATAACGAAATCAATATTTTTCTATCCATTTTATCTCTTTTTCCTTAAGATTTATCCGTTTACATGAAGATGCTATGTCAGATTCTGCTTCTTCATCAGTAGCATCAAAACTTTCCCATTTTTTGGCTATGGAAAGAATCTTAAACGTGTTGGATGATGAAGCTGAAGAAATCGGCTCCGTTACTGCTTTTCCCTTCTTTTTCGAAATTACCTTGGGATCTGGTTCAGAAACGGTGTGGCCGAGAGCTTAAAATATAATATAAGATATAATTGTTATTTGTGAGTTATTTATTGAGAATTTCAAAAACTTCTAAATTAGAATATGTATAACAAAAGTTCTCATATGATACACAAATAAACTTTCAGAAATTATTTTTAGTACAAAAGTTAACATGTGGCTTAAAATGGCTTATATCATTCTGAAAAGTTTAAGATATATCTATAACAATGTAAGGAAAGTATGACATGGCAAGTTTTGGTTTTCATATTGAGAAATATGAAGCAAAGAATAAACCTTCTAATCTTATTTGCCTTCTATTCGACGTACGAGCTATATTTCTTCTCATTGCTGCATAACCATCATGATTGGTTGAACACGAAGCAAATTGGGTTGAGCTACTGTAGTTTTGAGATGTGATACCAACACTTCTAGCCTCTTTATTATGATTTTCATCAATAGTTTGCTCGATCTCGCGATTTCTATTCGGCCAAATAAACCACTTAGGACATTGACGGACTTCGATCACCTAAACTTATTAAAACCATGGCAAGTATGTAAATGAAACCTCCTAATAATCAATATTCTTGTGAAATGAACTAACTTTGAATCTAAAGTCTCTTTTGGGCCTCGCAGTCTGAATATTTGTTGATGAATACTTTGCCCATTCAAAAGAATTAGTAGAATTATTACTTTTCGTACAAAATTCCATTATAATTTAGAGTGCTGTAAATGTATGTTAAGAATTATGTATAGGAACATACTGGAAATCTTCTATTTATTGAACAAAAAGAATGAGAGTATGATAACTAACATATACAAAATAGAAGCATTCATAGACGGACTAATAAAATAAAATAAAAAGTGTTCTGGTAACTGTATAAACGGCAAATTTACCCAATAATAGGAAAATTTTCGGTCTTGTTGATAATAAACAGTATTGTTGTGTCAGTAAAAATACACATACGATATAACTTAACTTGGGTTCAGTTCTGAATCATTTAGATAGTGTTATTTCTACTGGCGGATTTTATCGATAGCTATTATAATACAATACGAATCAAAGTAACATTTCTAGTTAATATTTGTGTGAACATGTATCTTTATATAATGTAACTGAAAGTCAATCTTTCCTGTTTCCCAGGACTTTATAGCCAAACCAGGTGTCTTATGGAATGATAGAAATGGAATCGTAGAAACAAAAGTCGAGAGATCAAACAGTCAGAGTCGCGATAGATGCACAAACAACGTATATAAACACTAACGACGTAAAGTGCTAGACTGTCTATGAACTCCGGAGTAATTAATATTATTTGTTATCTTTTGTATATATCTTGACTAATATTAGGAATAAACCTAAATAATCATATAATTATCGAAAGTGACATTTAAGCCTATATTTTAAAATAAATGAATAATATCTACATAGGAAAATAGTCATGTGTAATCTCATTATTTTACTAAGCACTATTACGAGCTCCAGTATACGATAGTGTATATATACTATTTCCCAGTTATATTCTATATTTATTGTATTATCTATGGCACTTAAAGCTATATTTTTAACTATAACCAGGCACCTGGCCAGTTCTAATTTTTTCAAAAGTATAAAGAGATAATAATTCTAAATCGTGGAAGAATATTTAAAAGTTAAAACAAAGAAGTAACATTTAAAAAAAAAGATATCTTGCTATTAGATGCCAGTTCGAACAGGATGAAGTAAAGGAACTTATAATTCTTCACGCGCTGAACGCTAATAATTTCCTTATTTAACCGACAGATGTATTCTTTAAATAATTAATATCATAATACTCTTAACAAAAATTAAACTGGTTTCTTAGCTATTAGCTAAATTACCGTAAAAAGTAAGAATGAGGACTATATGTCAGCTACAATATCCGGTAATACGAGATTATTATTAGCCTGGGTGGATCTGGGAAAATGTTACACGTTGGCAAATCGCTTGCATTTCGTGTCCGCAACTGGTTAAACTATAGGGCGAGAGAAAGGCGGGACTAGGTGAAGGGGCCACGTGATAGATAGGGAAGGAAATGTACGAGCGAACAAATCACCGCCTAGAAATCAGCACGAAGTTATGTGCAAAAGAACACAGTATAATGGAGACAGTAACAATGAGAACTGTATATGTGGAAGCCATGGTAAGCACCAATCAAAACCATATGATGCGGAAAATAGTCTCACGGCTTAGAAGTGCTCTTGCAAGTTATAGCTGTGGTAAAGTAAATTAGATCAATAGAAAATCAAATAGTGAGGAAAGTAATGGTTTAGGCAGTTTAGTGATGGGCATTGCTAACAAGTGTTCATCTTTGCGTAATAATGAAACAACCAATTATATTATTTTAAAAGGGGTAGCAGAATTAAAAACTATTTTACCTTAGACATGCTGATAACTGCAGAAAAGAAATAGTTCCAGAAGTGTGACTTAAGCCACAAGCCAAACTTCATTAAAGAACTAACTAAAAGAGTAGTATATAACTAGCGTTAACATTAATTAATGAGCTGTTACATACTGAAAACAATATATAGCGATTTTTTGGTGACAGTAATGAGTTTGCTAATTATGGTGCTCATAACACTAGAGTTAGTTTAAGTGTGGAATTTACGTTAGCCTATGCACGAAATTAAAATATGTAGGTGGGAAGAGAACAAACTGTTGCCGTAGGGAAGCAAATGCAAAATAGAAAAGATAATAGACGAGTACTAAAAAAAATCAGTTTTAATTAGATAAAAGTTACAAAAACCTATCAGGTAGCCATACTTCCTTCCAAACATAGCTCCTAACTTATTGCAAATTACAAAACTATAACTTAATATTAATTTCCACAATTTCACTAAAAACGCGTAAGTAAGTTATAAAAACCTACCTAGAAAAATATCAACCACAAGTTTGAAAAAAATTCTAAACTTGAAGCTTCAAATTATATTTACTAATAAAAGAAAGTCCAGTTGTTTGTCATTCGGCTTCCTCTACACTAACACAAACGTAGAGTATTTTCTTTACAAAATGCGTTCCAACATACTGGGGTACTTAGAAATTACGTCAGTTATATTTTACATGCGTATTTTATCTCATGTATATTTGTCAGTTTTTATCTACATGGATCTAGCGTCATACCCTCACATTTCAAATACTCAATAAAATATAAGAACTACTACTAAAAAAACAGCACAAACTAAAGAAAACTAAGTCAGAACCTCTTACCTTTATTAAAGTTATCGTAAGTTAAGTATGCTGTGATTTTCAAAAATTTTGATAATTACGGTTGATCTAGAAGCCTAATATTCTTAATACGAAATTACTCGAACAAGAAAGGGAAAAATTCTGTTAAATAAGCTGGATTAGCATTATTTTCCCCGAGATAATAGAGGGATGCATCCATCCTATCGTCAAAAACACAACACTACAGTTAAGTGAAATAACCAGAAAACACGCTTTACACCCTCACACATTTTATATGCCAGTGAAGAAATGATATGCAACTGCGAATAACAAACTACAGACGAAAACTGTCTTATAGACTAAAGAAACCTCCTAAAACTACATGGAACCAAGAAACTGTACACCCACTTGGAACTCTTCTGATAAGATAATAAAACCCAATATTCTCGGTTCACAATTCACACTGTCTCATCAGTCAAAATACTGCATACATGTTACCATTGCCAAGGCCAGAACTAAATTCAGTCTTATTCGCAGCAACGAGCAAAAACTGATATTTCGAAACGCGCCAGAAACTTCCTCTTACGTAACCACTAATGCATTTTCACTAACAATCGCTTGTTTCCTAGAGAAATAAATGTTTTTAAAAATGTATGTATATACCTAGTTTGCATAGCCCATAAAACAGAAACAACGATGGCAAGTAGCTAAATTTAACCATTTATTTATTGTAAAACATTGACGAAGAAGAACAAAACAGATAATAAAACCTAACATAAGATATTCCATACAAGAAACGGCAACTGAAGGTATAAAGTCGTTTGCGAACTGAAATGATACCAAGAACAAATAAAATAATGAACTGATACAAATTTATTATTACTCATTTGTATATTTAAAATAATTACGACACTTAACGTCATTAACTAGTTGCACCGTGACGGATCGGTAACATGTATTATGAGATTATACTATTACCTCGTACTCATAGAATAATACCAACGTACGCATGGTTTTTAAAGACATTAAACTGCTAACTCCTAGAAAAAAGGAATAACAGGGAATATACTAAAGTATACTATTCTGCTATTACTTTCATGTAAAAATTGACATTACTTTATAAATATTAACTAAAAAATAACGAAATCCTATGTTTACCATCACTGTTGTATTTATTATACAAATTTAATATATTTAACAGCACTTGCCTCAGCACCGTAGACCATGCGCAACTGACATGAAGACACCAAATGAACCACCAGATTGCGCTGCAACCGTACCTGTCTTTAAAATATAATTAACTAAACATACTATAAATAATGATGGAGAACTTCGGTGTTATACAAAAATACGCCCATTAAGTCTTTAATATCAGTTAATCTTCTTGGCATACATAGTCTGTCTAAAACAAAAAAAATGTTTTATACGCATCCGATTTTCTAAGACAGAAATAATTGAATTTGCTTATTAGGCTTAAATTTTTATCACATTAGACATCCTTGTTGTATTGATACACCGGGTTTTCAAAATTACGGTTAGCTGTGATACATGTCTTAAGTATCAACTTAATATAATCTACACACGAAATATTTTATAAAATAAAGAAAATTACCTGCACAATGAATTGCTTCCCCCTATACCCCATTCGCATTGCAGTGAACGCACCTAGAAGAACACCCGTTGCACCGCCAATCATACATCCCATTAAGAAACCCATGCGAATCTACAATATTTTAGCATGAAATTAGTACCTGATGTAGCCTAAATCGCAGCCTACAATAAAATAATTTAAACATTAATTTCTGACTGCAACATGAAAAAAAGTAATTTAAAACAAATAAATACAAATTTGTATGTGACTCGATTAGTTTTTACAAATTATAAAATGGCATAATATTAAGAGTCTAACACTTGTATTTTTGCATGTATAAGATTTCAACTGATTCAAAATATTACTGCCTAAGTTCTTTGATCATAGACAAACCTTTTGAAAACAAGTGGGTGGTTGTCCACCAGGTACACCTTGGCTAGAAACACTCACCGCCGGCATGATTTTACCTAAAGCAATACGATTATATATACGTTTAACTTTATAGACATTATAAAACTACAATTTAGTTGATGTATAGCCTAAAATTATAAAAGTAGTCACGACCTTATTTCGAATGCGAGATGTCCTATGTTAGAATTTAGTACCTTTCAAGAGTTTTTTTTAAACCAAAAGAATATCAAGGACACCATTTATATCACAAAAATATCTAAAAACAACTTACTTAGATAATTACAAACTAAAAATCAATTCCAGCAAATTACAAAGACGTTATCTTTAACCATTGTGCATTGTTCAAATTAAAACTCGTAGTTACATATAAATTCGTCCTTACTTGCACTATTCGAATATTATTTATTGGATTTAAATGAACCAAATTAATTTTAATGTAATTTCGAAATACCATTGGCTTAGCTTAAACGCCGTGAAATGGGGAGCTTGCTCCTTGTAAATGATATGTCACAGTAACTAAATAAAATAAAATAAAATACGTACGAGACATACATATAAGTTTATACAGTGCCAATAATATATCAGTAAATTATTATTTGAAGCTGTTATCTGGAGGATATGTTAGTAGCAAAACCAAATTAATAAATGTTCATTACAACTTATTTTTACAAGTAAATATAATTTTCCAAAGGCTTTTGTGTACTCGTTCACAATGTTGTAGAAAAAATATTGTTTTACCTGCTCCACTTTACATTGTTGCTTCTATTTTTTTAATACTGTAAGTTGTTTTTAGTTACATCCAAGACATTATTTAACATTTTTTTTACAGAATTTGTCGAAAACAAGCTAATTAAAGAAAATAGCTTGGATTGTAGATTATTAATGTCAAGGTACTACGTTTTATTTTGTAGGTATAATTTCACAGCATAGAGAAACACAAAACCGCACAAACTTTATTATCTTTAATATTCATGTTTAATTATTGGATAGACCATGATAGTTGTCATTTATGTTGTATAGTTAGAGGAAATTACGTAAGGTTGCATTAACAAAATTGTTTCTATGCTCTCAATGTTTGATTTATTAAGTTGAACTACTCATTATTATCTACATTCAGTAAGCATCTTTCGTGCTGTATTCTAGAATATCACAGTGAATATAACTCGTAATTTTAGAGGAATACACATTTCTTGACAGAATAATGAAATTATTACCACTGAGTTTATATTAGATGATCAAAAAGAAATTTTATGATCTACGAGTCGTGTTATACTGTAGGTTGATAACCACTAAAATTCAATGCAGTTGCTTTATCCTGAATGTAGACCTAGTTCCTTATAGATATTAACAGATAGTCTAGATATGCCATAATTTTCTTTAAAAATGTAATCATTTTAAAAAATTACACTTTTTTGAAAATAAATTTGCAGTTTCCTTTTGGAAGAAGAAGTGTTTCATAGATCTGCTTGATGGAGTCTGACTCGTGGGAAATCGAAAATGATTGAATTAATCGAGTGATAACTATGAGTAGGTCCTGTTCGGCGAAACGACGACCTGAAATATATTAGTGTAGAAATAAAAGATATTGGTAAGAGTAAAAATCAAAAATAAGGTATAGAAATATAAAATATTAGGAAGATTAGTGCTTTTATTATAGGGAGTTATACTTTTTAAAAATAGTTATTTCATCAAATATGTTAATGGACATCTTCTCACAGAAATAATAGACATGAAATCTTCGTAAGTTTTTGTTTATTTCTTACAAAACTAAAATACGAAAATAGTTTCTACCAACCAAAGTAGAAGACAGTTTTATTTTGAGTTAAAACTTACTAACCTGCGCACATTCGAGGTCCAGTTCCAAAAGGAAGAAATGCGAAAGGGTGTCCCACTTGTTCCGAGCGACGAAGCCAACGAGAAGGATCAAAGCATAACGGATTTTTGTAGAAAGTAGCACTCCTAATCAACCATTTATTATTTGCTAAAACATTTATAATTTAAGATCGAGTCTCATATCTATTTCAGTATTTTACTGAAATATCTGCAACACTAACAAATAACGATTGTAGTCAGATGCAGAAAATCGGATTAACTTTAAATGAAAATATAACTAAACTAAAATGAATAGAACACTAGAAATAAATTCATAACAACGAACAATTCTCTTTCCAAGAACAAAACCGCATTGCTCTATTTAAGCAAGTCTAACGATCAGATAATCTTAAATAGTTTTGTTTTATTAGAGCAATTTAGGATTCATAATACGATATTTTCAGGTCTTAATGGAGCTGATTTTTCCTTAATTTAATGAAAATTTAAATGGATTATAAATTAGCACTTGACTACATGCCATTATTTATAGTACTCTACTTTTCTCCGTGTAGACCGATAAATAAGATTGTTGTTGGTTATAATATACAAGGTGCACCAAAAGATCTGATACAAAGCTTAAGTGCTGTTGAATTAGCATATATGACGTAGCAATCCGTTATGCTAATGACCTCAATATTAGTCCCACATCAATGAGGAAAATCGTCAAACGTGAACTGGGGCTCTACCCTATACAAGATCCATCGAGTCCATGTTGACGGGGAAAACGAAGGTCAAGCGTTACGAAAAACTAAAAGAACTCTTAAACATCGTTCAGCAGGGTTTCACCTTACAAGTGCTTCTACTGATGAAAACCTTTCACTATCAAACCGGTACACAGTAGTCAAACTACTAGACAACTTGTCCAACGAGTGCACCAAAGGAGAAGAGCATCCGTTGATAGCAGAAGTCATCTTCTGTCATGTCATGGTCTGGACCGGAATAACC
>JAJAVP010000129.1:88573-184970 GCA_020740425.3 Heterorhabditis indica | reverse complement strand
GATAAAAATGTCAAAATGAACGCGAAATACTACCAAGACGAAATTCTTCTGAAGGTGGTGATTCCTTGGGCCTCCAAACACTTCGGAAACCTTACCCCAGACGAGCTGCGAACTATCGTGGATAACTTCGGGAGGCGTCTAGGAGCTTGTGTGACCATAAACGGAGGAAATGATGGACACCTACTGAATTAAATTATTGTTTGGTATTTTATGCATGTTCAGATAAATTTTCATGTCCAATACTGATTTTACCATAAAACTATGCGACTTGACATCAGAACTTTTGGCGCACCTGTATATTGAACTCATAAACTGCCTTTATAAGTTAGTGGGAAATTATTAACTTAGAGCTAAAGTATGAATAGATGCCCAAACAAATCCAAAAATCATACTAAAAAAGCATGAAAGACTCCATTTTAAGAAAATTATGCACAGCACTGCATATAGATTATCAAACGACCGAAAAAAATTTGACTTTGCCTACAGCAATTAATTTTAAAGCGCAACATCATTATTTAACAAATGACATTGGATAGCACAAAAACAAAATACTTTAAAGAGGAACGTGGCTTTCTTAAAAACCGATGCTTATAATAGCAAATTTAATACCAAGAATACAAAGCAAGAGTGCAGAATCTCTAACAGTCAGATCGAACTGATCAGTATGTAAATTACTACAAAAACAGCCTCACAGAATTATAACAGAAGGACCTAAGCATTGAAAGTCATGTGTTTAGTGAGATTAAATGTGAACTATAAATACCAGTGGAGACATTTATTTGTATGTAATTGAGTTATTTCACTATGAAACTAAAAATAATAGACTTGTTGTAATTTGAAGCAATAACAAGCCTTCGAATAAACCATAAAGCATTAACCTGTGCAGAATCATCAAGTGATAAACTATCCCACTCAGAATTCACAGACCGCGAATCTCCGTCTCCCATTATTAGACCTGCAAGTAGATATTGTATTAAAATATTACATAAAACAGTCTATAATCGGCATCAAAAAGAAAGGATTAGTGTCCAGCAATTAAATTTTCCAGAATCAATAATCAATTCAGCAATAGAATGTAATTATTTAATAAAAACTGTTAACTATGTATTCTATAGACGTACCTATAGCGATTAGAGATCACTCAAATAAGAGTAGTAATTGACTTGGTAACCACCATAAGAAATAAATACTAATAATCAATGTATAATTTCCATTATTAATGAATATTCGCAACCTTATCAAATTTAACGTGCTTTCCAGATTTACTAGTCCAACCTACCAAGAATCTGATTGCAGCTATAGTAAAAATTGCATTTACAGGTGATAGAGAAGAGTAGGTACTAAAGCAATATAGGCAAATAAATGGAGATATGGCAAAATGGAAAAAGATACACAAATCTTTAATCTGTGTTACTAGATGTTGAGTATAGCAAAAGATTTGTTCCGCTCCTATGCACGTGGTTGCTAGCCGCATTCAAAACATGAGTGATAAAGCCTAAAATAACCCTTTTACACCAAGAAACTCTTAAGTTTGGAAGATTAGAAGATCTTTTTGAATTATAGGTCTAGTTTTTAATAACAACGTAAAAAATATGTGCACGTTATGTTAGAATGATCAATCTTTTATTGATTGTGGTATTTGGCTAAATAAAACATTAAGAAGGAATCAATACTGGATAATGAAAATCATTATAGCGAATTCAAAAATAAAACCTAAGACAATTGTATAAGTTTAGGGTAATATAGTAGCCACGTAAAATAAAATAATAACTTCAGATATTAATATAGAACCTTTAAAATAAGCAAAGCGGATAACAGCAATATTTCGAGTATTTATAAGAAATACATTTATTTCGTGACACTAGAAAATGAAATAAAGAATAAAAAGAGGCCAGAACTAAAAGTCATGACTACATATAAACAAAACTAGAAGTGTTTAATGTATGTGGAAAAATTCGCAGTGGTGTAGTGTTGACCAATTACTCGGCTGCTGACAAATGCCCAGGACAACTGCCGCATACGCGGTCGTTAAGGATAATCTATCCTTTATCATCAGCTGATGACTCTGTACAGGTTAATGCTTTANAGCTAGAAAAAATCTCTTATGAGATGGACCTAATAACGCCATTAGACGAGGCAATCAGTCGACGTATCTAGCAGGTCCGTGTCATGTCAGATATTTTTTTTCATAACCCTTTAAGTGGTGGAATTACGACATGAATTGATTTGCGCACTGCACATAAGCCCTCCATTTTGTTACTAAAACAATATATTTATGACTACGCGGACAATTAGTTGATAGAAGTATTGCTCTGTTTTGTTATTTATAATTGTTGGAAGTTTTTATGCTCGTTTCGTATGAATTATCGTTTCAGTGTTACAAGCCATGCCTAAACCATGTAGGCCACGTTCTAGAGCATAAGTCACATGACACGGACCTGCTAGATACGTCGACTGATTGCCTCGTCTAATGGCGTTATTAGGTCCATCTCATAAGAGATTTTTTCTAGCTNTAAAGCATTAACCTGTACAGAGTCATCAGCTGATGATAAAGGATAGATTATCCTTAACGACCGCGTATGCGGCAGTTGTCCTGGGCAATAACTTCTAAACAAGACCCTATATTAAATATACCACAATAACCCTTTCTGGAAATAATTTCACCGCACTGAAGAAGACGTATGCAAAATTGTTCAACTCCCAAACTCCGTTCAGCATATAGTAAAGAACTGACTTATTATAGTAGTGGTTGAAATACTTTTACAAGACCAATGTGTATCAAGTAAACACAATATTAAGTTTCAAATCAAGACGAAAAATCATAAATAATATATGTTCAGCAAAAACGGGAGTGTGGACGGAGTAATGTAAACTACACAAGTATAACATAAGGCATTATTGAGAATGAATAATTCATGTCAAAGACAAGCTAAAATTATAGAAATGAGATATAAAAACAGCAGGGGAAGAGGGAAGTGTTGAGGATTTGTGGAAATGGGAGCCCACCTATAATTTTAAAGCTTAAAGAGCCGCAAGTATTTCTACTAATTTCGCCTTTACTATCAGACATTTATTTAGATATAGGCTTTATCACAACTGAAAAATATAGGATTACTCAAATCCTCATCGACGAAACCTAAACAAGAACCTCGTAGAATGAGCCGCTTGAGCTGTTTTCAGTTTGATTTTTATAATCTAGAAGAAATTTTACTTAAAATTAAGCTCATATTTCAAGACGACTATCAAAATGCCTTATTACTACTCTCTTACAAAACTCTATGCCAAATCTCATACTCGCTGTTAGAAATACAAGTACCAAGTGTGTTTAATAATGTGAACATTTATTCCACTAAGTCGTTGTATAACTCAATTAAAACTAATATTCCAATACTAGTAGTTGTTGAAGATACTATATCCGCAGATTCACTATAATATATCACTTTCCGATCTTGCTCTTGACAAAAATCGAACGCAGTGTTCTCATATCTGAATTTCCTCGGTTATACTAAATTCCTGGTATCGTCTGGTAGATGGATGGAATCATTTTATTCATATATATCTAGCAGCCATCATGCCTTCCCTTCGTTGATCATACCAAATGATAGGAGATAGTGTGTAGAGTTTCCGACATTTAAATAATGGCCCAAAAAAGAGAATCCAATTAAATTCCAAACATGGTCCAAAAAGACTTTACCTAACACACCTTTATTAGTAGAGCAAATTGCAATATCAAATATCGTGAGTCTAACTGCACTTACATTTTTGGGAACTTTTGGTTCGCCTGACAGAAGAACGGTGACCTCGTATTTAATTTCAGTTAACAGTACATAAACAAAACGCATTCAAATAGCTCTGTATATATCCCTAAAAATCGAAACAGATATTTTTCTTTACTAAGTGGAATTAATAGTACATCTTAGCGAATCCAGGGAAAACTTAAGTACATATAATATAAATTAATTATAAGATGTTTAGCCACTTCTAAGTAGCATTCAAGAGTAGAGAAAGATATAAAATTGGGTACTTATAATAACTCCTAATTAAAAATCGCTAGAATAATAAAATAATTTTTGTTAGGGACAATGAAAACTATATATATATAAGATTTGAAAATATTTTTCTGAGGCTCAATGTTCACAAAAAAGTAGTATTTAAAAAATAAAAATATAAGTAGATTATCCATTTAAACAAAGTTACTTTCGTATTTTCTTAGATACTATATTTATACGAGCACAATGAACAGATTACAAAGGACTTAGATATGCATGTGTTCATAATAAATTGCTGTAACCCTAGCCACTATCTAGACCAGTATAAAATTTTAACCAACAAGTGAACGAAGGAGATTTGATCGACTATTTCGAGGAAAGAAATGGATTTAAGAAAATTAAATTATCTTAGAGACAACCCCTTACGAGACTAAAAACGAATTGGTAATGCAAACATACAAATTAAAGAATGGACTAATAGATTTATATATATATATATATATCGTATATACTCGTGTTTATGGCACTTCGCCAGCACGTTACAATGATCTTAGATAAATCATAATCTTTTATTTCTCCAGTAACCTTTAAGAAAAAGAGAAATAAGTGCTAGGCTTGTTGTTGAATTTCTATCCTTAGGAGGATGCCTTAATATACTTCATTTCCCAGAAGACCAGTGATCAAATTCAAAACCAACTTATAACACTAAAAAACATAAGGCAATTGCCACAGATTAGAAATGTTAACTCTAGAAATTACAATAGAAAAAAGTGATATCTAAATATCTATTCTTTTGGATTTTTGTATTAATAATGGATTTTTTTCGACAATATTTTCAAGTTTATGGGCATACCTTACAAATAAATATTTCTTAATACCGTACCAGTTTAACTACTAAATATCAATCAACTTAACCTCTCTTTTAATTTAATACGCGGGATTATTTAAAATTATCCCATTACTTATTGGAAGTACTTCCCACTAAACCTAGAGAATAAGAATATCTTAGTACCTCACTTATATCAAGTAAACAAAAAAATTCGTGCACATTTCGTAGAGTTCAGTTCAGTGATTTGTTTTATCTTATGGTAATTTGCAGAGTGCGTTTTTATGTGCGCCATAAGGAAAAATCAGCGTCAGTCAATCGGTGTGCTTCATTTCAGGGTGTATTCCTTTTCTGATTTTTAACCCTTTTAAGGTATCAGTCGATCATGCTCTGGGTTTGTTTGCTTTATGAATTTAAACTCCATACGAGGACCACGTAGGATATGTGGCATTTGGGGAATATGTGGTAACCGAACGCACTGCACAGAGATGACTCACGAGATTTGCCTCTGGTGATGAATCACTTACTGCCGCACCATGTTCAGGAAGACCCTCGACTATTGATGATGACGAATCACAGTGAGAACCGCTTCCAAGATAACATGTTAAGAATTCGCTCACTCTTTAACGTGAGTGGTGAAAGAATTCGTTTGCATTTGCATCAACTTGGAAAATCATGGCAGCTAAACAATTAGGTACTACATGCCTTGTCAGATGACAGCAAACTTCAAAGTTGTCAATTTGTTCTTCACCCCTCTCACAACATTCGAATGAACCGTTCTTGGATTATTTGCTCACTTGAGATGAAAAGTGCGTATTGTACTGTAACAACAAGCAAACTCGCCACTGGTCGTCACCAAATGATCTACTACCGCAAACTTTGAAGACCCCACTTCATCACCGGAAGACCATACTTTGTGTGGTAGACAGCAGCCAGTATTATTGATTACGAATTTGTGGCTACGCACCAAACAGTTATGGATGAAGTCTTCTGTATGAAACTCGAACAGATGAAGGATACCTTTCTTCAGAAGCAGCCACGACTCGAAAAAAAAGTACTCTTCCCATAGAACAACGCAAGACATTATGCTGCAAAACTTACCTGTGAGAAGATTTGTGCTTTAGGATGGTAGATACTACCTTATCCTCTATATTCTCCCGACATCTCTCCAAGTGATCACCACCTTTCCATAGCGCAAGACAATCACATGCGAAATAGACAGTTTCACAACAAAGCAACGGTTGAATAGAGGCTGGTAGGTTTTTTACTTCTAAGGACATGGTTTTATAGAAACGGAATTTACAACCTTGTATTCCGTTGGGAAAGGGTTGGAAATTGTGAAGGTGCTTATTTTAATGAATAAAGTACTTTATAAAAATTCCTACAATTGTTTAATTTTTAGTGTAAAACAAGTGCACGAACTTATTCGTTTATCTGATATTTCCGCATTTTGATTCTCTATAAACGACAAAACATCGCAGTGCTTATGATATGCTAATATTGTTAGAAAAACTGTGAAGGTAAATGCAAGATCCTTGAGCTAATATTGGTTTTCAAAGAATGCGTCTATTTTAGGTGTAACCAAGCTAGTAAATGGAAGCTACTGAGGCGAATGCGATTGTTTTTCTCAAACGTATTTGACAGAATTGCTCAAAAACATTCGATTTCTTATGTTTGGACGTGTAAAACAATTATTGGACACGAAAGTGGATAAGATATTTAAGTAGTCTATGGTGACCAATATTTCATAAAAGAAACGAGCGAACAATGAAAAATAACTATATATGTTTTATTGAATACCTACTAATTTAATTAGTTTGCCTACTCTACTTCTTAAAAATGTATTTTTTGAGATTCAGTAATGTTGTGAAATTTTGTTACATCTAACATTTTCGTCCACAAAAGCAAGATAAAAAAGTTGTAGATTACTCCAAGATACCTTTGCAAAGTAAATAACATGAATTTATACATGGAAGCTAATAGTAATACGTACAGCTGCTAATTTGGAATTTGCATATGCAAAAGAACTGGAATATTGCTGAGAATAGAAGAAAGATGCCACACCGAAAATAGGAATATTACGAAACGAATGCGTTGGCCGCTTAGAGATTGGGCGCACAATAGTTCGTACTCCTTCCTTCTACATTTTTCAGTGAGTTATTGAAATAAACCAAGCATGAATAACTAAAATATGAACATCGTGCAATAAAAATAAGGCATGAAAACAAATTGTGATAGAGAGTTACTATAAGGAACTTCTGCCCTAACTCACGAAGTTGTAGTTAAGCATAGATAAATATGTGACGTAAATTTTATATTAACATTGTTATAGAATCTTAAATATTTTCAAATAAATTAGTTAGATTAATTCATTTAAGCAATATTTTCTGAACTCATTTTAATCTGAGTAGGTAAATTTACCCATTAAAATAAAAATAATTTTAATCAGTATTGTTTACTCTCAGTTAGTATTTTGAGGATAAGTAGATAATTATTTTAACAATGAAATGTACCCACCTTAAAATGTCCATGGTAGTTATAGGGACTCGAGGATTGAATCAATTCCACAGGTATCTTCGTCAAGTCGTTTAATATGAGACAATGGAATGGGCTACGTGGTGCAGCTTCCTTTTAGTTCATGCTTTTATTACTAGCGAAATTAAATCCTGAAAAAAATCGCAAAAGTTAAACAGTAATGGATGTTAACAAGAGGTGTCTAAGATTACTATATAAAACAAGTGATATTTGTGAATTATGACAAATATTCCAATGTAAATAATTATTTTTTATGTATTATACTATGAGAGTAGAACTTAGAAACAAAAGTTTCGGAAGAATATAATTTCGCAAGCAAAATTAAGTTTACTGAAAGATGAGTGATAACCAATTAATTTTAAAGATTGCGTTATCAGCCGCGACGCGTTAAAAACTTAATTCATGGCCGTTTTCGTTTGTCAGTGACGTATTGTTTATAATTCAATTCAATTAAAAGAGAAAATACTAATTTTTTAAATAATAAGTATCGTAATTAAGATGCAATGAAAATTTTCCTTTGATAATCTATATTCCAGTAGAAGTCAAAAAACATTATTAGTAAAAAATTAAAAGAAAACTATTTAAATCAACTATTATCTTGAAATGCACAGCAGTGCAAATTCAGACACAGAAGATCAACCACTATTAATTCCGCTGAATCTCACTAAAAATAGAACTTAGCATGGTGATAGAGGCTTTAGGGACCCACGAATTAAGTACATGCTAATTTCAAATATTCTATTTGCAGTCTCTACCAAGATTAAATCAAAGTTGGTAATTTTTTGTAAAATTTATTCTCAACCCATCAAAGGAAAGAGGATGAAGAACATACATATCGTAATAACTTTGCAAATTTTTTAGGAGCTTCATAGAATCTATAATTACTTTTAATTTTAATTATATGCTTAGTTCATCCCAATATCAAGCTCTAAGTTAGTTATTTCACCACTTACTTAAACCCGAATAAACTTCTTAGAATAATTAGTACTTCGTCATATACTGAACATCACTAAGACAACACAAGTAATAGATGAATTGTAACTATACATTCTAAGTCCAAAAGTAAGTCACAACTAAGACTAGTATGACAATGCTAATTATATTAGCATGTGATTTTCTAAATATCTTGTGAGATACTGGTAATGTTCAGTTCTGTACTTTTATAAGCACGTCACCGCTTGATCCTATCAAATTCTCAAATTTCTGTGTCAGATCAACGGCTAGACTAGTTGTGGTTATGACTGCGCTTTTTTGGTTTCTGCCCATTTTTTCACTACTACATTACAAACAGTTCTTTCAATTGTCCTCCTAATTCTATTAGTTGCTCGGAATTTTAGTTGTCTCACTTATTTTCAATAGTGGCTTACTATTAGTATGTTGTCATCCTCTGCTTACTTCCGCGAAACTTCGGATCCGAAAATTTCCTACTGGGAAGTAAACAATAAATAATTTCACATTCATATTCTGATGCAAATAAGACTAGTATAACCTAGTTATATAGATTCTCCATTCAGTATTAAATCAGCACCTTTGTTAAAATTATTTTTATTTCCTAAAAACTCTTATTTCTTTGCGTACGTTTACATTGAGTGGGGAGGGAGTATGAATTAGATAATTTTCTGGAATTTTTTGAAAACATAAGTCCCGTTACTCCCACAATTGCTGTGTATTCTTAATTAGGAATAATCAACCGCGCTGGCAGCAATCCCACATCGATTGCGCATCTTCCAGTGAGATTGCCGTTCTCATCTTTTTGTCCAAAATACGTCTTTCTTGTTTATACCTCTTCAAATATAGTGATAAAGCAATATTGCTATATTTATCACTCTTTCAACTTACTTTTTCTATAGCGGAGCGTTATTTTTATTTGCTTTTCAAAATATTTCGCTTTTTTCAAGTAGCATTTTTCACCTACTACAAGAAGATCGAATTGGACTAAATTCTTAATTTAAAATATTCCCTTCATATATCTTTTACTTCACACAATTATATGCACCCAATTGTTGGCATATAAAGAGAACAGCTTTAACAATACAATATTTCAAAGATTTAGTGGCTTCCTTACACTAATTTAACTTTAAGGGATAATCAGTTACTACACAATTTTCTAATTTTAGCTAAAACCATAATAATGCGTATTTTAGGTTATAAACTTCTTACCTTACCAGCATAAGTCGCATGTCTTGAAGAAACTAACCAGTATTTGACTTTTGACCGGAATGAACCGGATAGCATAAATTGTGACGATCATGTAATTGATCCATCGAATAAATAAACATAGGTACAGCGCGATGAAAGCATAATCACCACTGTGTACTGCACAAGCTACAACTTACAGTACGTTAACCAATTTCGCTAACTTCATATTTCGTGTGGGCAACTGTATTTGAAATACATAACAAGCATTGTGGTGTGTAAAAACTTTAAGTCAGTTCGAAGAGTATTTCCTCACTAAAATCATTTAAAAATCTATAGAAATAAAGTCGATTTAAATATTCGTTATACCTTACTATGCATCTAGCTCTTGCTTATTGTTTGGAATTCATCAAAAAGTACACTTATTTATTTATTAAGGATACTATAATCTTTCATATATCATCCTAAATTTTCGAACACCATAAAAACGTGGAGACTAGTCTTTTCAATCTGTTCGTCTCATCGGATCAATGTACTTGGACTATTCGAAGGTCGATGACAACCATTTGCACTTTTTTCTAATCATCGATCATTCTCGGACAGCAAACGGTTTTGTTCTGGGTTGTAAATAAGCTTAGAATCTTATCGTTCTTTATTATGCCCATTAGCTTCTTAAAGGTATGTATAAATATATTTGAATTACAGATCCTACTCTTCTTCTTTTAGTTTTTATTTTATTCGGTAAACTTGAGCTTGCTAATCAATGGAGTAATTGTCTTGACCATAATTGTTAGTGAGATAATGAGGCTAATTTATTTTGTGCATATGCAGAACTTTCCTGAAATAGATGGACCAATGCTATCTGTTTGAAGTACATACATGCCAAAAGAATAGTTAGTACTCGATAACTTAAAATATAAATCAGTTGAGGTTTTAGGTTTGTTGCACTACATTCCAAATCTAGTGCACTGCTTTTGTTCTTTCTTGAAATTTGTTAGTTTCGCTTTATCACATAATTGGACTCTGCTCCCTTGTTGGTTTCTCCCACGACTAATCGATGTATGGGAAAGGCAGTATATTATGTTATGAGTGATGACCCTTCGACAAGCTGATGATTTTTTTGTGCAACGTGAAACCAGAAATTGATGCTTCTTTATTTCTTTAGACCTAAGAGATATTATTCAACTGACGGTTATGTATATCTTCTGCAGCTCCTATTACTATCACAGCCTTAGTTTTTCTATTCTAACAAAGACACCTAAAATCAAGATATGTTACATGGTTTCTTAATTCTTCATATATCACCTGTTTATAGATTGAATCTTAAGAAACTGTTGATCTTTCAACAACAACAACACCATACAACGGCACTCACAGATTCCAATGAACTAGTAATTAGTCCTAAATGAGGATTTGGAAGAGTCTTAGGAGTTGGAATTTTTTTCCTCGAATGTTCTCTTGTTCAGCAGTTTATATCGTTTGTTTTAAAATGCATGGCTTCTTTGTAATTATGTTCACTTATATTTTTCTACGTTTTTTATGTTCTTCCAATATTCTTCGTTTTATTATCATTGAGGTGATATTTATAGATGTTGCTGGTATGAACGAGACAGTTAATTTGGCAAATCTCTCCATTATGTGTGAGGGAAAACAACAAAAATGGTACGTTTAAATCACGCTTAGCCATTCTCCACTCATATTAAAATTTTTAGTATTGACACTTCTCCATGCTCTCCACGTGGGAAAGAGCTGCGTAAAATGCAAGAGGAGCTTGAGTAAGGCTCATTCTCGGTTACTGGTATTACATCTCAGAATTTCTATTAAAAAATCATGTACATAATTACAGATGGAGTCATCCTTTTCACTGCCGCTTATATTATCTTCACCATTTTTAGTGAACCAAGTGCAAAACTGTTATATAAATATTGGAAAATTATTGAATTTACCTTTCATTCAGTTAAAATTTGACGTTCTCTAGGGCAGCTCACCGTTCATTAGCGGAGAAAGATGAGAAAATGGGGAAAATGGTTCTCATGCAAGATTCTGTGGATGCTGAAGTACAAGAGTTGACTGAGAAGCTCTTTCAGGTTCTTCTGAATACTATATTGTAAATCACTCATTTTCCAAAGAATTTGTAACTTTGGATAACAAAACTATGTAGTGAAATTGCGAGAAAACAGTACTAACTTGTTATAAGACTGGAAATACTTTTGCCAATACGAGAAACTTAAATGATGTCGTCTCTCCTTCTCATGGGATTCGGAAATTGTTTGGAACATACCGTATATTTCAACTGCAATGATAGTGTTGGAATATTTTAAGATTATATTATTATTATTCTCAATTCTTTAAAACTGATTTTATATAAAAAGTATTATCTTATTATTAGGAAGCTTATAAGATGGTGAACGATGCTGAAGATCGTCGTCAGAAGGCAGAAAAACTTCTAAATGAATCACGACTACAGGTTAAACTGCTTGTTCCCAAATATTTATTATTACATTCATTAAAACAACCATTAGTACGATTTATCTAGGTCGATGTTTTGACTGCCGAAGTTTCTGCTCTTAAAGTATTAGTGCAGACGCCTGGTATGGGACGAAACCACTTTCAACAAACTTCCCCTGAGCATAAGTCTGCTTTGGCGAAACTCTTCTCAAATTCCTCATGTTAGTTCTCATTTTTACTAGAGTAGGATTCAAATTATTATTAAGATTATTTAAACTCAAATAATTCCAAAATTAATTCAATGACGTTAAGCTTCCAACTAATTATTGGTGCAGTCATAATTTTTTTAAGCATCTTCAGTTAGTTCATTGAATAGTAAAAATCCGAGAAAATCATCCACTTTACCGTCTACATCACGTGAAGATAAGAAACGAGAACGAGATGTTGAGCAGCAAGAAGCAGATGCTGTTGAAGAGGTATGGGCAATAGCAGATATAAACACTACAAGTACAATATAACAGGAAATCCATAAACTTCATCTAGGTGGATCCAATTTTATTTGGTGAATTTGCATCTTGGCGTGATGCTGGCCATCCCGTTGTTCATCATAAATTTGTAGAGAGAATAGCCATCGAAGAAGTTGGACCCTGCATGAATTTCCTCAGTCGAGACGTGAGTCTCTGAATCTTGTAATTTATACTACCATTATTTTTAATCCTTTTGTTTTACTCCTTTACTTGCTCATGACTTCCTTTAATAAGCTTGCAGTTAGCTGAATCAATCCTCGATTCGATCATTGGTAATAAACTAGAACTAGAGCCCGTGTGTGAGGATAAACCATCTATTCGGTGAGCTTCAATAGTTCAGTTTAGTAAAAGTGAGATAAAGTGGTAATTTGGTATTTGTAGTGAAACAAATTCTAGTCAGATTAATACCATATTTCGAAAGAATTATATTTAAAATTTCGTTTCATAGTGTGGTATGCATATTTTTATTTTCTTACAGAACTTGTGCTTTAACAAATGTTTCTCGGTTTTGCCCTTATCGAGTACGGATAGCGGAGGACACTCAGTGGCATCGTATATCGTTATTAGCTAGAAACCGGGTTGGTTCCTTAGACTTATTGTGATATATTTTCGAAGACTTCTTCTTATTTAATCTTTAGCATTATTTAATTCACTCAAGTATAATAATTAATAACCACGGATTTATAACTTTACATTTCCTAATTCCAAGTTTATCACTTAGGGTTGGCATTTCGGAAAATACTCAACTTTGGCAAAATCATAAAGACCTATAAATCTTATATTTTAGTCTCGAATGTCAACCCTAACATCAATACCATTGTTTTGAAAGAACAGCCTAGTGGATTTTTCAGTTTTAGATCGCAGCTGTATGTGATTACTTTACTTTCGTCCGTTACATGCGGCTCGGTCTTATCAAATCTGGTATTCGTGATTCGTATTTTGACGTTGTCGCTTTGCGCAAAAATATGTGCTTAGCAAAGCTAGGTCTCGGATTCGTTCCTAAAACGAATCTTCGAGCAGGTTACTAAATCTGTGTAGTTAGTTTTTTTCCACTTATTCATTTATTCTGTAATTCATTTCCATTCTAGCTATTGTAGAATTAAGTGAATGCTTTAGGAGAAGTTGTTACGTCTCTCACTGTATATACTTCTTCCCTACTTTCATATTCGCTTGTACATGCCTCAACCCCTTATTTTTACCTCTTTACACTATCACACTTGTGGGACACTCACTTGTGGTGACGGGTGGATTGATGGATGCATTTTAATATCTGTCTTGCTTGCTTAATAGCATTTCTGCATCCATCAATTTCTTTAACAAGATGTTTGAAGTTGAAATTATATTGTCATTTAAATGAAACGAATAAGATAGTGGTCCCCTAATCCCAAATTTTCAATCGTTGCTTCATATCTGAATTCACCTTTTCTGTTACGAATATATAGTATTTTTAAATTATTATAATTCGATTTACGTAATATTTATAGCATTAGTTGTTCCATTATACTGATTCGTCTGCAGGAAGTACCTTAATGCTAACACTTAGCGACAAAGTTGGGACAAAAGGGAGAAAATTAGCAGATTATTTTCTAAAGCGAATAGGAGAGTATAATATGGTGATTTACTACCACGGAGAACAAATAATGATGGTGGAATCACAGAATGACGACGTCGAACTAAAGCACTGTTCCCATGTATTGCTTTTATATACTATGAGATACTAGAAATATAAATAAAATACATTCAAAACATAGACGGAATATCTACCGTAGATGATTCAGCATAGTAGAACAAGAAGGCAACAGTAGAAATATTGTTTAAGTCAAATTATAATAAGTTCTTAATTATAAACTAAGAATACTAAGATTCTTCTTCAAGCATTTGTATTATTTTTTCAAACTCTGTATGTTGTCGTGGCTTAGTAGTTGTAGTAGTGCTAATAATGCTTTTTATACATAATAATTCATAACCTCCATGATATGCAATGCACTGGCAAACAGTCTGATGCATAAGGCAACGTAGTCCACTTGTCAACAATTAAAAGAGATTCATGACTGATTTAAAATTCGGATAATAAGGATTCTGTAATAAAGGGGCCTATAATGGTGCTAATGATTGCTTACCCTATGAAGATTTTCCATTTTATCCGATTTTACTCCTTAAACTTGTTCGCTATTAAAATACAGTCATATGACGTCACCCAATACACAAATTATTTTCTGAACTATGAATTTCCAATACTTTTTTATTTAAATTCGTGTGTATATAAATATGGTGGTCAAAATAAATAATCGGTAAATCTGACTAGAATATTATAATTAAGCCTCAGGAAAGGAAAGCTTGTTCGTTTACTAATTTTTCCTCTAATCAGTTCTATTCTTCTGTCTACTTTATTTTCCTCATAAACCAGTGCATATTTGTTCGACCTCTGAAGGATATCATTTAAATAACCTACCTTTCAGAGATAACGGCATACTTGAGAAAAAGCCCATGGTGAAAGCACTAGTTACCTCCTAATGTTACTCTCTTGCTTTATAAAATTGTATTACATATAGTACTATTGATAAAATAACCTGAACAAGCATAAAATCATGAAAATGAATGGAACCAATGAGGAATTGTGAATGACATATTTTCGAGGACAGCCGTTGAGATACATGTGACACGGAAGACGACGTTCTGAAATAATTGACTGAATCTATGGAAGGTCACATACATTTGTCACTATTTCATAATCTATTTGTTTCCAAATATTGCACAGCATAATGTTTTACTTTAGAACAAAAGTTTTAGTTCAAGCTTAATAACAGATATTATATACGGGTAACACAACGTCTGTCGAATGAAATAGACCTACTACTTTTTGTAAATTGAGGTATAATGAATTTAATCACTTAACTTTTAAAGCGGAGCTGCGCCGAGTAATTGCTACCTAACTTACCACTCTTTTCCTGTTTTTCCTCTTCTTCTACAATGTCTTCCACGGTCACCCAATCAGTTTCCATTGCTATTCTCATATTGCTGTAGGCACGTAGCTTCACTTTATAGTTAACGTTGGCACGCAAAATACCGTTGCAATACTGAAAATCACTCTTAGAAACAAGAGACAGACAGCGGGTGAAGGAATAATAAAAATGAAGATCATTCTGACCGGTTCATCAAGATCTATTCGTTCACAGTCATCTGTTCCAATAGTAAATTTAGCGAGCTCTGTTCCCCGACTAAATGGATTCCAGTCGGAAGGAGAAGCTCTAAAGAAATGTTTTAAATTATTAGTCATAACAGACTGTAATAATAAGATTAGAAGTAATAACAACCAAATTTCTCACCTATACGATCCCCATACTTCTTCGTTCTTGACTTCAAACCATGAACGCAATTCATAGTTATCATCATTTTTCTGTAAGCAAAGAATGAAACCTTATGGTTATCCAAATTTTCACATTGAACTTAAGGTTCTTGAAGAAATTTTCTCTATAATAGGTCTTATAGAAGAAGAATAAACAAACATGCATATTCGTTTACACTATTGATTTGTTATTGAATTAAGAATGCAATCCACAAATAAGCCTCCATAAATTAATCGTTAATGTGCTAAATATCCTAAAACAACTCTGAAGATATACAAAATACCAACCGTAGAATCATCACTAACGATAACGGCAAAATTATCTAAAGCTCCGTTGAGTATTGGGAACACAGTGAGATCGTATTCAAATTGAACCAATAGTTCACGACTGCCCTGCCGTTGAAGAGTCGGAGACAAATGACCTGAACTACGAGTTATAAAATCTAAGTAATTATACATACGCTGTAATAAATTAATATATTCTACTTGTATTAATAAGACAAAAACCAGAACAATCTAATTACTTTCAAGAATTTCCATAAAATTTTCTCCGAAAATTTGTCTTACATTGGTGCTCTTGTAAAGGTTTGTATAAAAATATTGTCTCCACATGTAGTTGCGAGTAGTAAATAACAATCCATGCAAGACTTTAGTGAATGTTTCTCAAGTTAAAAATATGATCGACTAACTTTTCCGTATAATTGAACTAAGTCACAATTTTTTCTTCTCTACTTGTCTATTACATTAAAAATGTATGACACCAACCATTCGGTATATAAACCGTGACCATTTCACTGTCACTTTCTGCTGCAGCTTTTCCTGTACCCATTATTACTGTAATGGTGAATGTATAATACACGTCAGGTACTAGGCCCGTAAATCTGTGTCGACTTGCTCCTTTCAGATCAACTGATATAGTAGGGATCTTGTCAGCATGATAACTAAAAGACTTGTTAGGAAAGATTTTTGATGATTATTACTATTAGGTTAGTGCAAAAATAATTGCGGTTTTCATGATTTTAAATTTATTTTTTTTAGTTATCTTTATCATTTGTTAGTCATGTAATATATTATTATAAACACTGAAAATGCTACTAATGATTTTTTGTATGTTTGTTGTTATCATTGTTTCGTGTTGTTGAATACAACCGCCTCAGTTAATCATGGAAAAGAAGCCAATTCGCGCAATTTTATTGTATGAGTTCAAAATGGGGCATAAAGCAGTGGAAACTACTCGCAATATCAACCGAGTATTTGGTCAAGGGGCCGTCACAGAAAGCACTACTCAACATTGGTTCCAAACATTTTGTGGTGGAAATGAAAGCCTTGAAGATCAGGATGGTTGTGGACGTCCCTCAGCTATCGATGACAACCAGTTGAGGACCACTATTGAAGCGGACCCACGTAAAACAACTTGAGAGGTGGCAGAAAAACGCAAGGTTAATCAATCAACAGTCGTCCGATATTTACGCCTAATTGGAAAAACAAAGAAGCTGGACAAGTGGGTGCCGCATGAGCTGAACGAATATCAAGCAAATCGGCTATACGAAATCTGCTCTATGCTTCTCTAAAAATGATCCCTTTCTGGATCGCCTTTTCATAGGTGATGAAAAGTGGATTCTGTACAACAATCGAAAACGTTCATTATAGTGGCTAGAGCATGGAGAAGCAGCAAAACAATTTCCTAAACCGAAGCTTCACGAAAAAAAAAACTCTGGTCGCTGTTTGGTGGTCGACGAGTGGCGTCATTCACTATAGTTTCTTAAATCCTGGTTTAACAATAACAACAAAAGATATTGTCAAGAAATCGACAAAATGCACCAAAATCTGGAACGTTTACGTTCAGCGCTAGTCAATCGAAAAGGACCAATTATTCTTCATGACAACGCTCGACCGCATATCTCACAAATAACTTTAAAAATATTAAATGAACGGTGTTATGAGACTCTGCCTCGTCTACCCTATTCTCTAGGCCTCTCATCGACCGATTATCACTTATTTAAGCATCTTGAGTACTTCCTATGAGAGAAGGTGTTTAAAGTCCAAGCAGCTATTCAAAACGCTTTCGATGAATTCGTTGTCTCTAGAACTCCAGAATTCTATCTCGCAGGAATAAATAAACTTGTTTCTTGTTGGGAAAAATGTGTGAAGTCCAGTGGTTCTTATTTCGATTAATAAATTTCATTCTAAAACTGAGATATACGTTTTGAAAGTTTATGGTTAAAAACCGCAATTATTTTTGCACCCATCTAATGCTTATACTTAATTAAATCCTCACCTTAATCTAAAGTGACAATCGTTACTTGCAAAATTTTCTATATCCCAATATAGGATAACATATTCTCGACCCACTACAGAATACAGCTGGTTTACTTTCAATGGATCTGAAAAACAACCCTTCAAATTGAAGAAGATTATTTCAATGAAAATGTGTCCAAAAAGTGGGAAGTTTGTTATATTCACTGCTAACTCTGTGTTCGGGTCTGCACTTCAAAGAAATCTGAGGAGCAACAGAGCAATCGAGAGCAAAAAATACCAAAAAATTGCTCTCCTGCACAACACCACGACTACAGTATTTTCGCTAAACTTCTTATTCTTCTCTAAAAGTTCCATCTGTGTATATTCCTTTGCAAAATGTATTAACAGTCTTCTGATTAATGTTAAAAGACTTTTGTTTTATATAATAGATTATATTTAAAACGTAATTTAAGGGTGCAGTGCTCTTATAATTTTAAAAATTTGTATTACAGGTAAAGTTCTTAGATTATTATCAGTAGTAATTTGGACTCTTTCTAAAGTGAGAAAGTCCTATCATAATTATAAATGTTTACAAACATGTTGTGACTGCATCAGAAACAGGTCTGCTATATACTCCTCGATATACCGTATACAAAGTGAAGTGGTAGGTCTTACCAGGAATAAGCTTAGTGAACGTCAGAGATCGCCTAGAATCATTTGATAAGACCAAAAAGCTTAGCAAACGAAAACGAAAAACATTACAAGTGATCAGTGAAGTCTATTTTTAGAGCGTAGTAATTTTTTCAGCTTTGAAGTCCAAATAAGTGACTTGCAATACAAAATGAAATGAAGTGAAAAACACTAAGAAAAGTGGGAGGTGACGATAAAATAAGAACTTACTCCTGGTTTATCTCAATTCGTTTTGTTATATTCTTATTATTTCCACTAAAGATAAGGATATAATGATCAAATCTTCCCTGCTCGAGATCGGACTCGTCAAAATTAATATTGATTGCGGTGGATGAAATTTTTCCGGGAAATAATGTTGAAGAAATAAGTGGAGCTAAAATTATACATTTAAATAAGTGATCAATTTGAATCTTCGTAGAACAGTTTAAGACAAACATTGCACCTTTTTAGGTCTTCGCCTATTTCCCAGAAGAAGTTATGAATAAACTCACGAGTAATTTGTTCTATTACTGTTGCTTTCGATTGCAGATTCAGCTCAGTTGACTCATTTCGGACAGAAATAGTGTAAAGTTGTGCAGGTTCCAATTTATCCAAAACAACTGGACCAAAGTTTTTGACTTCCGTGTCCCGAGATGGACCCTTTTAATATTGCATTGGGATAATATACTTAATTCATATATCATGTTTTTGCTTAAGCATGGGAATTATTTTCTTTAAATTAATATTTTAGAAAGGCATTTTTTTAGTATTTTATAGACTTATATAATGAGCAGTAGCAATCCGTTTGTTTATCCATGACCTACCACCATATTTTTACATGAAAGAACTAATTTGTATTTTCCAAAGTCATGATTGGTCGGCCATTTCCAGTTAACTGATATTGTTGAAGTATAAAATTCATCCGTCTCTGTAGAAACAATACGCAATCCCTCCACGGGTTTTGGCTCTAAAATAAAAGCGGGAGAGATCAACTTTATATTGGCATTGTATATTTCATTTTATACAACGCCTAATTCAAGTACAAGAACTAAAACCTACTAGACATATGAGCAATTCTGTGCGCCCACCATGTCTTCGATAGTGCCCCAGCTAGCATGCAAAACACTCGCAGATCCAAGGTATGTTCGGGGAAGAGCTCAAATAGTGTCTCCTTTATAAAAAATAGATATTTTATTGGAGCGAAAACAGCAAAACTACCTTCAGAGTTGTATAATCATCGGGGGTAGCTATCGAGAAGGATTTAGGCCTGTCTAATGAAAGGATGGTGTAATTGAGAAAATATGCATCACACAATGAGTCTTCAGGTACTGACCAGTCTAATCTAAAATCCATGTCTTATTACTTCGCTACCTTATTGATGTATTTTTACCAATTACTGACATCCTTACCTTACCAAATTCCCTGTTTGACTCATTTTTATTTCTCCCGGTTCACCAAACTCTGATTTCATCTCTTTAAGAGAAATTGGAGTTCCCAGTTCCTAAAATACGTAGTTTTTGATCCGTGGAATTACGAAATAGTTTTAGTTGAATTCTAATCCACTCATTTGCTTAAAAGTATTTCATAACTAGATTTTTACAAACATGTTGGAACAAATGACACTTTTAATTCTATCGAACAAATTAATGTTTAACATGTAGTTAGTGATTGATTCAGCAAAGGATAGCATCATTTAAGGAACAACTAGTTAAAATGACTAAAAATGGTATTTTAGAAAGAATATTAAATGTCATAATATACGTTGGAAAATGGTACTTTAATTAACACATGCCGCAATCAAAAAAATTTTTAAAAACGTCAGTTATTTATAGAAATGGTACCTTACCATTCCGGCTTTATACTTATCAGCATCAACTTCAGTGGAAGATGTCCCATTTAACATTGAAGACCAAGAATTTGACAGAGGTGTTGTGAACGATGATACAGCTAGTGTTCTAACTGATGTAACATTTGATGGGATTTCAGATGCTGTCCCTGCCGTGTTTAGCGGTGTCCACACCAATGTCGGTGTGACGGTAGAGCTAGACATATAAGTTCTATTTTCATGATATGGACATTATTTTATGTTAACGTTAGATATTGAACCCTATGGTTGCGAAGGTGTATCATGATTTTCATTATCCAAACAATAACAAATAATGTCTAATTTATATAACAACCTAGGTATACTTATTTGAGTGAAAAAAAACAAATATACGTAGCTTATTAACGTCAATATATTAAGATAACTTCTTACTTCTGAATTATTGTAGCAGATGTCGTTGTTACTGTTACTGACGTCTTATAGGAAGGACCTAATCCAGAAGACATAGTAGGATATTCTAAAAACAATTCCATTCGACGAAAAGTAAATAAAACAAATTGACAGTAAATGATTAGTGAAATTTTAATCTGATTACATTTACTGATTTAAATATTTACTTAAAATTCATATAGTGGAAATACGCAAGTATTTGGTTGTATATTCATAAACTCAAAAACAAGGTGCACGGATTTGATGTTATGATTCCCTATCGACTACTGCATACCTGAACTCCAGTGCCACAAATATTATGGCACCTAATTTCAATTTATACCTTTTTTGAATCCAAAAGAATTATTTGTTATTATTTACATCCAATAACATTATGTAGTCATATAACAAATTCTCTTACAATTACTTTGAACATTTATTGATATCATAAATTCGTAGGTAGAGTGGTAATCACCTGTAGAAATTCTCTCATTATTAGTCTTTTTTCCATATCCATAATAACTAGTTGGAACTCTGGCAAGATCAAAGTCAGGTGGAAGAGTTCTCACACTAAAGGTCTCGGCAAAGTGGGAAGAATCATGGTTACCTGAATGAAGTGTAGTAGTATTTTATGCATTTTAGAGTGGGTAAAAAAGTAAAACACTACAATTAACTTGCATAAAGTAATGCCGATCAAAAAATACTAGAACTAGGTTTGAATAGGTTAAGTAAAATGTTCTAGAATAGCTTGTATCATGACAGAAACTGTCCTGCACATTGTTCTGTTCTATATGCTAACAGCTTGAAAGTGACAGGGTCCAGATATTTAGACATTCCAGTAATTCAGACTCAAAAAAATAGTACTGTAACTTCCTTCTAAATTAAAAATGTTTGTTACTTAAATCTAGCTTTAGGGAAATTATGGTACTTTCCAAATCATTTTTCTTCCTAACCACTCTGTATACATCTTTGAACTCATTACTCGATGCAGAATAAATAGTTAGGCAGAGGTTAAACTAATATTTAAAGTGCGATAACACTTACTTTAAGAGAGAAAATTTCGAGAAAGACTGTTTACTATTTCTTTTGAATCCCTCTGCATATTCATTATCCCTATAGTAAACGGAATCAACACCAGCGCTCTATTTGCTCAACTTCGGCCACAAAATCCCATTGTTTTGTTCGATTCGAATAGTTGTACACGCGACTATGAGTTGACTTGGAAGGCACTCCTTTATCCCTTACTGACACATAACATCGGGAGCAATTATCGAGGCACACAGAGACAGCTAACGCTTAACTTATTTTTAATTTACTCACGAATGCCCTCTGTCCTAAAGCTGGATTCAGTAATATCCTGTGAGTAGACACCTTTGAAGACGGATCTAATCCTCAGTCGAAATACTGTACCTGCATCAAGTCCACGCAGCCGAATGTTAGTGGTCTTAGTCTCAACAATGTTTGAGAACTCTTTGTGGTCTTCAGGATAATATTCTGCAGATATAATATTAAAAGGCTTAGATGACCAACGTTTATAAAAACAATGTTCAAAATCAAGTTGCACCTATATGATAGCTAATATTGTCTCCTTTAGGTGCAAAGTAAGAAATAGCTGCTTCGTGTTCAGTAGTTTCAATTGTATCAATAAATGGTGGATCCGGACCTGAACATTTATGAGATAATTGCACTGTCGAAAATATATAACAGACAGCATAATCGATGTTTGATATCCTTCAGTTCTATACACTCGTAGACAATTAACCGTTCTAAGTTTGCTCACTACTGTAGCCAGTTTTCTCTGTTATGTTTCGTCTCTTTCCGTTAGACATCACAGCGGATAATGAGAGTGTATATTCTGTTGCAGAAACAGTTCCATTTATGAAAACATAAGATACGGCACTGAAAAAATTATTAATAGATAAACTATGCAATAACCGAGATAATAAGTATGACATGAAGATCAAAAGGCGGAAAATTTTCTTTTAATGGCAAATACATGAAGTAATTCTAAGGTCACAGTAAAGAACGGTAAATTTAATTGGTAAGACTTTCAGAGCTCGTGTAAAAAATATCACACTGCCACTTGCCTATCCAAGGATGATCCTGCCTGCGGAACACCGACAGGTGGGGAGTAATCCAAGATATAGGCAATTGCATCGGATACCGTGTTGTTCGACCAGTCCACCATCACAAAAGAACAAGCTGCTACCTGTAATGTCTTTTACAAGTATCTATTAAATCGTCTGTCTAACGGAAATATGCTTATCTTAAAATATATCGATAACACTTTAAAATATATAGAGCTAAACCTTATATACAATTATTTGTAGGCTTTCTATGCTAGAATCGTAGTCTTACCGTTAAATTAATCAGCAGAATATACGTACTCCTCATTCATTCACCCATTAACGTTAAAGATCTATTTATATGTACCAGATAGGGCACAAAACCAGTCTCAAAAACTAAAGAAAATGATAGCGACTTGGTTTAGATTCTGAAATATCACAAATTAGCTACCGATCAATCTGCGTAACTGCTTACAAATATAATTAAAAGCACAGGTTTGAAACATTAGTTGGCAAAACATTAAAAACAATTTGTAGAAATATGCCTTTGAATCAAATATCTGTAACTATTAGAAGCAAAAGGAAATTAATTCCTGAAAATAAACTAAAGATACCACACGTGTTTCTCTTCGTTGCCAGCTATTAACATTAACAAATAGTTGTTCCGTAACAAGTATAAAACGGTGTCTATTGGTGAGCTTAAGGAACTTATAGTTCGGTCATGTATGTATAATACTCAGACAACAGCTTTCCACCACGAAGCAAAAGAAAAAACTTCGTTTATCAGCCTACTTTAAGTTCTGCTTTCCGTAGTTTGCTGGTATGTCACGAAAGAGAACTAGTGACTAGCCGTGTACCGTTATGGTACATACCTCTAAGAATGTAAAGCCATAAAGAATTGCGAAAAGTCGTTGGATGATACTTACCGCATCCAGAAATAATGATGTATTAAACAAGAAAATGGTGCACTACAATTTCTTTTATATGATATAATTTAGTTAAAACACATATATTTTGCATATTTGAGTAAAACAGATCAACTGTCGACGTTTATAAAGAGTCCATGAAATTATTTTGATAAAATACACTACTATTTAAAGAGACATATTGCCAACTTTTTTTACAATAACAAATTTATAACTGAACAAAAATTATTTCAAATACGAAGCTCTAACGATTAAATCAATGACTTGCGCACGAGAACGTGCTCGAGAGAGCATCTCGTGAAGTGCGGCCCACTAGAAATATAAAACCATCGAAGAGACAATAACTCAGTCACTTTAGGGTAAAGCAGAGTGAAGAGTTTATAATGAGGTGAGAGACTGGGTGTGAAGAGATGAAATTTTAAACAAGTAAAGCATCAAATTGAGAGAAAAAATTGCAGTATAAATTAGTATACGGAGTGAATAAATGAATATTTACTGGTAACTTATCTTTAGAATTCAACAAAATCGGAATCTATAAAGTATAGAACAACCTCCAGCTACACCCTCAGATATGTGGTTTATGTTGCTGTCCTGCGTTTCCAAGTCTGGTTTTCCCACCGGTCCTGTGCCCCATTGTCCACTGTTTGTTCGGTGTATATTTTCGGATTATTTGACATATAGCTACTATCCTACCTCAATTGAATATAAATTTTCACAAATATAAAGTGAAGATTAAAAAAGAAATAAATTTTTGGACATATTTAGGTAGAACGGGAAAGCGTTAGTTGTCATTTTATTGAAATTAGAAAAATAGCAATTTTTTGAAAAAACTTGCGCATTAAAAACTCTGTACTGTTACCTCACTGGTAATTCACACGAATGCTGTGAATAATTCTTGCTGCATCAGTTCAAGCTGATTCACGAACTGTCAGTTGTCTTCCTCTATTATTTTGACTGTCATGACATAGACACCGCTTAATAGCAAACTTAGTGTGAGTGATGAAAAGATTAAATATAAAATAATCGATGCATCATAAAAGCTTATATTATTTCCGTAGGCAGTCAATTATAAAAGAGGTTTTACACAACATGTTTGTTTTTGCTGTAGTTAAAAGCATAAATCACGGTTCTACCTGGTTTTTAAAAAATATCAGAATTTCAAAAATCCGGGAAATTTATTTTCGTAAATGGGTTTTTTTCTGTTCTTCCTCTTGTCCTTCTTTCTCTGCCTCATCTTACAACAGTCACAGCTGCTTCTATTCGTTTCGGCCATTGTAATGTATCACTACTTATACTATTGATTGATTCACGAATTCCGTCCCAGTATTTTAATAAGTACCTTATGTTCATTTTTAGATTTCACTGAGAGTCTTGTCATTGTTGCTTTCATATAGGTACAAATATATCAGAAAGTACGATTTTCATGCTAAGCAAATGCTATTTATGGAATTATTTGACGGTCTAATAATATCACACTTTCTGGCTTTGGACCTTATTTTAGGTTTCCTTTATTAGAAATAGTGAAGAAGGTAGTCGTATAGCTAAGCAGAGCTTCGGATTTTCATCGAACTATTAAGGTAAAACCTGACTTATATTAAAATAGCTTATTTCTAAATTGGTGAATCAATTAATCAGTGTCAAAATAGTAACTACCGTTGCATTCACTCATAGATAGGGTATAAATTATGAGTTGAACAAATTAAAAGCTTTGAAAAATGACGAGTATGTATACTTAATCTTTCTTTAAAACCCTTGTTTTTAAAGACAGATTATTGTATTTAAGATCTAGGATTTATTTTATTCACTAATAATAGTACTTATATAGTCCAAAATTATACTTTAATGGAGTTTTGGTATGTAATAATAGTTAAGAAGACTAAAACCTTATTGCCTAAAAGAAGAATCTGTATTATAAAACTAACATTATTAGTTTTTCGATGAATAAAATATTACTGGTACTAAATAAGCCACACTATAGATGAGCCGCTATCCTGTGTATGGTATGTCAGAGGACCCAGTATGGTCCCGAGGAGGGTCTGTAGTAGATCCTCGAAGTTGTTCAGCAGTGGATCCACGAAAAGGACAGTCTCATCCTCCTGTCTACCCCACTATGCCGTACTCAACCTACCCCGCTGCGCACACCACCGTTATGCACTCATCTGTGAAGCCAGTTAATGACGCAGACATATATAGGTACGTAAGAGAGCACTGCTTCTTCCCATAGTTTTTAAATTAATTATGAAATCTAAATGTGGAAATAAGCCTATTTTTACGAAGCGTTTTCTCTTTTTTGTTATAAGATGCAATTAATTTAATGCTGAAATTACACTTCAAATTTTCCTTTCTTTTCTCTTGTTCAAAGAACTAATCAAAAAGTTAAATATAGTACAAAGTTCATAAAAACGTCAGCGTTCATCCTTCATAAAAAATTATACGTTTACTCTATCGACACCATTATATTAATGTAGTAGAATATTTTCAGAGTTGGTATTTACGGATGGCGTAAGCGGTGCCTCTACATCTTTATTCTCATCTTGACTATAGTTATTGTTCTCAATCTAGCACTGACTGCTTGGATTATGTCCGTTCTCGATTTCTCATCGGTGAGTTAAGTTTTGCATATTGAATTCGTAGTCCTTTTTATGAAAGTAAATCGAGATTAGTTTGACTTCTCAGCTTTTGTAATTTTCCCTAACTGCTAGTAATAAACGCATTTGATGTAAGATTATGATTAGAAAGTGGTATTAAGCATATTTACGGTTTTAATATTATAATAAGTAAAATCTATTTACACAGATTTTCTAGGAACTGTTTATTAAGTATTTAATTATAACTCCAAAAACACTGAGATATACAGACGACCCAGGCAATAAGCCAAACTATAAGTCTAGACCACTAACAGGACGGTATGGGAGCACTGAAGATTGAAGAAGATGGTATTCGCATACATGGCCGTGCCCAATTCGACAAACCTGTTCACTTTTCTCAACTGAGTACTATCAAAGTAAATTGCTTACAAAGAATATTTAACTCTTAAGTGTCATAAGAATATCCCATATACGGATGAAAATCAACAATTTAGGATGAAGCACTTACAATTGATTCTTTCCGAGGAGTCAACATACAAGCAAGGAATGCTAGTGGACATGTTTCGGCCAAGATGACCATAGGCAGTGACGGAAAAACACAGGCAGTATGCAACAGATTCGAGGTGGGAAAAGAAGGAACTTTGAAAGGAGTGTGAATAGAGACACAAGTAACGAGAACTATTATCACCAATTATGAGATAAAGGAGAGAAATATTTACTTGTTCTTGGAAACAACAAGTTATATTTGGAAACGGTGAATACGTAAAAAGTATCTCAAATTATGTTAATTTCATCATCGTGTAATTGGATAATTCGACTGAGTTCAATTGGCTAAGTAGTGAAACACCACAGTTATTAACTTTCAAATACTTATTCACACATTTTTCACGTACTGATTTTATAGTGGGCTGCCCGAGGAAATGTAGTTAAATAATAGTTTACTAGGACAACAGTAAATCAAGAAGAAAGCCACATGTAGTAGCAGGGGTAGTTCATTTAAGATTAGAATATTCCTTGGCATGTTTACCCCATTATAGAGAATTGAATGGTGAAGCCTCACAAAATTCTCTTTCAATGTATTAAAAGTTCCTTGCTCTCAAATAATTTAGCACGTAGTTTCCAACTACCACCATCTGAATGCACTTCGACGGTGTTTGATTAAGTGGGGAACACTCTGCATAACCGTTAGAAGGGAGGACAGTGATCTGATCCTCTCGCCAAAAGCATTATTCTATTAATTTGTCCTGTGTAGTCAATGTGAATTTAGATACAGCTGTTCTTCATACCTATCTGACGACTTAAACAGTTACGGAGGTTACGTTAGAAGTATTAATTACAACCAACTTATTGTCTTCAAGCCAGACCTAGAGTTAATCTTATATTATATATTTATAGATATTCTAGGTGCGAATAAGCTTAGGCTTAGGATTAAATTTCATTCAAAACTTTAATAATTGAACACACATCTCAATACAAGTATCCACCATAATTTATGGTTAACATTATATTAAATGACCAAGTGTTATACTATTATTAATAATTATTAATAATTTGAAAATAAATTATTTAGTCGGGGACGTAATGGGTTAAATTTAGGTTTTAGATTCTGACAATCGGCTTCTTTTCTTTGCGGATTCCGATGAAATCGGACTTAAGCTCGAAAACCTTCGAATTCTAGGTTAGTAGCAGCATTTCTTATTATGACAAATTTATTTATGATAGTAGATGGTGATTATTCTCACTCATCCTTTATAGATGACGGAGGAAGCGTTTTCGAAGGAGCAATTCAGACTGCTTTCGTAAGACCAGAGCCTGATACTCCTCTCAGGTTTTTGCATGAAATTAGAACAATTATATACGACAATTAAAGCTTATTGTATTTTAAAATGTTTAAGGAATAGAAGGTATACCTCATCCTCTCCAGGTTAGAGTCACCTACAAGGAGTGTTTCTGTAGATGCAGCTCAAGATATAGAGATTATGACGTCTGCTGGTGAAGTCAAAATAAATTCCTTACTTGATACCTCACTAATCTCCAAACAGGTGGCTTTGCACCATACATCCAAAAATTAACTAAGATATTTTTTTTTAATAATAAATATTAGGGATTTTGTATCGACAATAAATTTACTCTTCATATTATTAATTATTAATTACACACCAATAATTGTCGAATAATATATATATATATATACATATACATATCTCATGTATTATAAATGATAGTCGTGTTTACAACCTTAATTTTAGGGTGAAATTCGAATAGAATCTCCAAATGTGTTTATGGAAGGACAGCCTCGAAGTACTGGTAAAGGTGTTCCGCACTTACAATTGTGTGTTTGCCACAACGGGAGACTATTTCTAGCAGCCCAAAACGCCGATTGTAGAGCGGATAGGAGCATATGTGACTGAGAAACGAATTAACATTTGATTAATATATGTAAAATTTTATCAGCACAGTCATGATCAAAAGGGTAATCAAGAATTTAAATGATTCAGCACCTGTAATTTTAGTTATAGTAGCTAAGAATTATGTCATCTTTATAATCATACTGAATGAAAAGGTAGTTTGTCGTTTACGTTTGACACTAGTTATATCAAGTTAACTAGTTAAACTACTTATTTATAACTACTATCATGTCACTCGGGCTCTTTGTACTGTTTGGTTATAAGTAGCCTAATTGATTCTTCGCTTCTCTCTAGTGCTCAGTAAAGCTGTATTTATCTTAGTATTCAGTATAAACTTGCCTATCCACATCTCTTATTATTTTAAATGAGTTCTAAGTAAAACTCAATCAGTTTCACTATTAACTATATTAATATTGCTACATATAGCACTGCTCAAAACAGTTTGATTTCATATAAAAGGCACGAAAAATATTTATTAGAAAATAAACGACTTCTCCAAATGTTATTACCACGTATTAAACATCCCACTGTTATATCGCTTACATTTTTTCTTTATTGGATTGTTATGGCTTACTATGCTCTTCATATTCCTCTTATAATGCTTAGTGTTCTTGGATTTAAATATAATTTTGCTGAACGGTCTTGATACACTATCATAGTAGAAGCCTAGCTTCGATAGGTTTTCCACATAAGTAGGAGATGCAGTAAATTTCAAATCTTCGCAGCCGGTATGTCAAATGCTGACTATTATTTCGTCAACTAAAAACGTAGTTTTTGAGCGCGAGAAATTCGCTAGTGGAATTTATATCTAGATTATTGAAATAAGTTGTTTAATTCATAGTGTAATCTAAGAAATAATTTCTGTACGGTAGGACTTAGACGAATATGTCATAAATAAATAATGTTTACCAATTCATTTTATCAGTACACTTATAATCACTTTTCTAAATACAGGTGCTATTTCTGGATGCAGTTAAATAATACCATGGTAGTTCGTGTAATATTGTAACTCTTAAATTTGGGACTAAATGTCATTTTTAAAAGACATGTTATTTGATCAAAATAATATGAAGCAGCAAAAATGGACTCGTTTGAAGGTAAATTTCTATTTATATATTTTAAGCATGATATGGTTATAATTACTTTTTAATTTAAGAAAAAATTCCATACTTAAGGTTTGTTTCAAGTATGTTTGACATAGCTATTATGTAGTTCATTATTTTTGTTTAATATAGTAACTTTATTTTTACAAGTATTATTGTCTTTGTTTCAGGTTTTGCTTATCTCATTTGCAGCTAGGATTACGCTTGTGCTTTATTCCAATATTCATGATTACATATTTAAAGTAAGTTCACTGATATTTTATCTTAATCTAATAGCTATTATATATGAATCATAGTGTTAATACTGTTTTAGGTAAATTTTACTGATATTGATTACCAAGTATTTAATGATGCTGTTCATTATATCTCTGTTGGACGTAGTCCTTTCAATAGAGTTACATACAGGTACGCAAAAATATTCTTGTAGCGACTTTCATAAGTTAACTGCCAAATAATATTCCACATTAATTTATATCAGGTATACCCCTGCTCTTGCCTGGATGTTATTACCTAACGAAAAATGGAAGGATTTTGGTACGCTATGTAAAAATCGCTATTAAATTAGTTTCCCTAAATTTAGATATTTCAGGTAAAATCCTTTTCTGTTCATTCGATATTTTCGTTGGTTGGCTTCTTTTCGAGATGAATGCGAGATATAATAGTAATTTCCAAACTTTAATTTCTCCTCTAAAACGAAATAAGAATATGTTAGCTTATATTTAACTTAAAATTATTATATATTATATGTAGGTGATATTAAACTAATGTTGTCACAAAGATAATAAATTTATGGACAAAGCATATCTGGAATAATATAGATAAATCTTTACTTTAATTTGGGTCAGCAATTATTTTATGATTTCATGCATAATTTATGTTTATTTTAGTCGATGTGATATAACTGGACGCAATATCCGTGAAATGGATGAAGTAACTGATTCCATCATTAACCCTGTGGTGCTCTTTTGGCTCGCGAATCCACTTACTGCAGTTATATCTGCTAGGTGGTTAAAATACTTCTGAAGTTTAGATTTTTATATTATATATGTATATAAGGTAGTAACTTTGAAATATTCTAGAGGTAGCGCTGACGTCCTCGTTTGTGCTGCAGTTTTGTGCACATTATATTTTATAGAAAGAAAACAGGTATTAAGTGGTTAAATTTTCTTTATGGGATAATTTATTACCATTAAATTTTAGTGGCTTGTTGCTTCTCTTGTTTACGGCGGTATTGCTGTTCATTTCAAGATCTATCCTTTAATCTATCTTCCATCAATTTTTTTGCATCTGGCGAATTATACTGATCGAGGAATATTCAGTCAGCTAAAGATCCTATTTACAAATTGGAGAGGTTTCATATTTATTGCGGTAAGGATTTACTTGTATTATCTATATATAAATAATTTTATGTAACTATTATAATAACTATTTGCATAAATTGTTAAAATTTTCATAGTTTCAGATTAGTATTGGATCTCTTTCTGTAATATTGCTGGGTTTCTATCATGTTTATGGTGATAAATTCTTTAACGAATTCTTATTGTACCACATCAGTAGAAGAGATATTCGGCACAATTTTTCCCTATATTTTTACTTACTGTATCTTATTGATGATCATATTTATTTATCTCGGGCAATAGGATTTTTTGCGTTTCTTCCGCAGATTGTTATGATATTATATTTCGCTTTCAGGTTAGTTTTTTGCTATCTTTATACCACTATGAGAACTAACTTTATATTTATATTTGTATTAAGAAGTCTTCTTTTTTAATCATTTTGAAGAAAAAAACGAAATATTATCTCAGTAAAGGTAATTATTGGCAGCTACAAAATATTATTCTAGAACCGTAGGATAATTTATGTAGGTGTTGTTTACTAAACAAAATACTATCTAAGCATAAGATCTCATTTAACCCTATTGAGCATTTTAGTTCGTTGAGCTATTTTACACAATTAACTAAATAACATAGTTTCTTAAATAAGTAAGGTTATTAAAGAATACCGGGTTTAAGCAAATTGTGCACGGTAATTTTAGGTACTCGTCTGATTTACCTTTCTGTTGGTTCGTAACCACTTTTGTCTTCGTGACACTAAACAAAGTGTGCACAAGTCAGTACTTTGTGTGGTACATTGTTTTTCTGCCACTCATTGTTAATCGGATAAAGGTAAGGTTTATGAAGCTATTTCGTATTAAATTGTATACACATGTATATTAAATATTTAATGCATTCATATTTTTATTAGGTATCACAGAACTTCTCAGTTAAGTTGATCATACTATGGTTTCTTGGACAAGCGATTTGGCTGTCTTCTGCTTATCTTTTTGAATTTAAAGGTCTACCAATGTTCGAAATTATATGGGGAAGCTCACTACTATTCTTCATAATTAATTGTTATATTTTAAAACAAATGATTTATTATTACAGTAACGCTATTAAAATTAAGAGTACTTGAAACTATTTGCAATTTCTTGTTACCTTATTTATTTTTAAATTGGTGAGGTGCTTATATTTAATATTTGTCTTATATTATATTGTACTGTAATTAATTAATTAATGTTATTATGAAATGTGTTTTCAACTGTTTAATTTTGCATACTTGATCAGTTTTATATTCCTTCAGTAATCATATACACAAGATGCTAACATTTATGTTTTCAATTTTAATCAAATGTTATTCAGTATGGTCTTCTATTTAATTGGTTTGGGCTTAGGGGATGTAGAAGATATTACTGTTAAAGGGCTAAATGCTGTAAGGTTAGTTATCTCATTTATATAGGTAAGAAAGAAAGTAGTCAATGACTGTATTCTATATATATATATATATATATGGACTAATTTGAATTGAAGAACGAGTAGAGAAAAATATATTTGTGCGTTAAGACAGTGCAAGCGTGTTTACTTAGAGGCGTATACAAGTATCCTATGTTACGGACTAGACAAATCTCGGTTAGAGCGTTTCTATGGAAGAGAAGTCATAGAAGCTGACCGTAATATGGTTGAACAAAATTCAGGTGAGATTCAGGTAATGTCAGAATAATTGTGTTCTTGTAATATATATTTATAGGAGTTGAAAGTTGAGATGTGATGAGTATTTAGATGTTTAGATTTGCTATTATAAGGGATTTATAAAGGGAAATTATCTGAGGTTAAATTACCATTATCTACTAAAGTTATTATTATTTTATCTACCTTACATTTCAGATGATATTCTTAGTGGTGCTGATGATTATGATGTTGGGTTGTTAGTAGTTGGTGATCCTTTTGGAGCTACGACACATGCTGATCTGGTTCTGAGGGC
The DNA here is from genome assembly GCA_020740425.3 of Heterorhabditis indica. Lineage (NCBI taxonomy): Eukaryota > Metazoa > Nematoda > Chromadorea > Rhabditida > Heterorhabditidae > Heterorhabditis > Heterorhabditis indica. The sequence continues at coordinate 151,611 of JAJAVP010000129.1, read as the reverse complement.
AAAGGAAAAGAATATTACTGTTAGTGAATTGTGCTGCTTAAGTAAATTTTTAGTTTAAGTGGTTATGATAGCTCTTATACTTTTAGGGGATTTCAAAAATTAGCGCAACATTTTAAATATTTAAGGTCAAGATCATCCACAACGCATCTATTATAAACGCTGTTGGGTGTTGTGGGTTACAGGTAGCTTTTTAAAGAGTTTCCTAAATATCACATTCTTATATTCAAATGAGATGGAACATGTGACATGTTTCTAGCTATATAGTTTTGGAGAAACCGTATCAATTGTGATGTGGCTTGATGATTGGGAGCCAGATAGCTATTATGATAGAATTGCATCAAATAAGGAGAAAGGGCTACATACACTATGCTTACTAGGTTTGACATCTATCAAAAATGTTTAATTACCCTATTAAATGATGGATTCTTAACGAGATAAATTAGCATACTGATATTATTCTTCATTGCTTCATTTGAGAAGTTGAAAGATTTAAACACAAAAAACTTTCATTTCAGATATTAAAACGAAAGAACAAACTGTTGAAAATATGATTAGGTAATTCGAGTTTTAGATAAGATATTTTTGATACCGCTTAGTTTTGTCTCAATATTTAACTGAAATGACCACATCTTAGGAAACGTGAAGTTTACGAACCCCCTCGTTACCTGACATGCGCTGCTGCAGCATCTCAACTTCTCAAGATTGTAGAACGGAAGATGGAGCAAGGAAATAAACCAGGTATTTTGCTCTATTTGTTAGTACTATAGTATCTATTTATTACTTAAACCTAGAATAATAGAAACGTGTATAAGTACTGAAAATGAAAATATTTAAATCTTACTGGTATGGTGGTACGGACAATTCGTTCTACCGATAATGAAGTTATTTTCAGTGGTTCGAAAAAAAATAACCCTCTTCGTTTTATTTACTATCTACTCTAATATCTCAGAATTAAACCAAATATAAAGAGTAATAAATTCGGATATCTCGGAGCTCAACCGTAATTGCATATTTTTATAGCTATCAATCAATATACGCCCTGTGTTGGTCTTGCTAGAGTTGGATGGGACAATCAGCAGGTAAAATCAACTTTCTGCAATAGTTTTCCTAGAAACTTCAGTTTTTGGTTTCCCCAGATTGCCTTCGGTTCTCTAAAACAACTGTCCACGTACGATATGGGTCCTCCAATCCACTCAATCATTATTCCGGGCAACATGCACCCACTTGAAATCGACATGCTTAACACATTTAGAATTACCGGAGAATTATAAATCAATTTGGGTGATTTGCCTTCTTATTATTAAAGACTTTATTTCTCATTGGCACGTCATATATTTGATTATCATAGACCAATAAACTGTTTGATAAACCTACTACCGCTTTCCAAGACGTATACTACACTATCAGGGTTACAGATCTATAATAAATATTATAGGAAAGATTTAAATGGCCATCTCTGTGTATTTTTTTGAGTTATTAGATCTGTGCTTCCAATTCGTATTAGTTGTAAACATTGTCGTCACCTCATCCCAGTCGGGCCAATATCTGGAACAAGATTTTTATACGCATTAAGTTTATTTGCAGACTTTTCTCAATGTGATGATTAGGAGGATTTCTAAATTTATTCCCGAACCATTCATGGGTGACTTATAACACTAATTAATATCATTATCTTAGTGAAGATAGTATACTACAATAGTCTGGGAAATTACCCATTTACAAGTTACTGAATTGATTTTCCACCTATTCTTTATCCTTTCCACATATTCAATGAGGTTAGGACACTCGTTTTTAAGAAGACTGAGATGGCTGCTTTCATAAGGTGCGAAAACAATTTGAGAAATCACACTGAATAAGGTAGCATCGATCTGCAAATTATTACAATATCTCATTGACTAACAACCTCTAATTGATCGAATTTACGTATAATGTAACCTACACTAGTTGGTTTAAATCCTGTGAAGTAATGCTTGGCACCCAAATACTTGCTAATAGCTATCAAGTCATCGTTCCCAGTAGAGACCTGTTCGTCATAATAATCACTTCCTATATCTGTTGATGCTAACCAAGAGACAATCTGTAGATTTTTATCGTTTTAATTATCAATACACTGCTAAACATTAAATAACCTTCATTGGAAAATATATTAATCTGACCTTTAGAATAATTTGAATATGTAAAAACAAAATAAGGCAGAAAAACGAACAAATCATCCATGAAACTTACAGTACTTTTGTAAATTCTTTTCAGTAAGAACATAGGTAGTAGACAGAAAATTCCGAAAATCTCAGCAGGCCAAAGATTAAGAAGCTGAAATTAAGTCCTGAAATCAAGGGAATAACAAATAAACTAGATAAATAACTATTTCTCATTGAAAAATTACATTTGAATAAGTATCATTCCTAACCTTTGATAAGTGCTTTATTCTGTAAACTGAGTGACTAGGCATCAATGACAGTTCTGATAACTTCTCAAACGCTCGACTTGATGCAAGCTGTTCATCATTAAGGTGTTGCTCTATCTGAGACTTATTTAGCAGTTCAGTCAGATTTCTGAATTCAACAAGCTTAGGTTGTTTTTATCTTTAATTTTAAAGAAGTATAACATTATCCCAACCGAATTATAGATGCTGAGCCAAAGTATTTCTGTCCATTGAATTTAATAAATGGAAGAGACGTTCCACGAGACGTAAGAGAACACGGTATAATCTGATAATACAATAGGTTTCAGTTATACTTACAAAAATGAATATTTTACATTACTAATCTATCAATTATCGATTATTTTTGTTAACAGAAATTCACTAATTGTCACATATTTTGTAAAAAATAAAGACTTAAATATAAGTTACATTGTTTCCATAAACTTTTACATATTCCTCAAATGCTCGACATACTTCGTAATGAATATCAGCCATTCTCAGCCAAGTCTCCACTTTCAAACTTGATACAGAAATACTAGGAAGATTTTTCGTACGTGGAAATTGGTACAAGTATACAACACCTGTAAAAAAAACTACATTACTCGTATTACTAGTGAAACAGTTGATAGAAAGAGAGCTAACCTTCTACCAAATCATGCTTAGCAGGAGTTCCTCTAATTGCTGTAATCCATTTATAAGGTACGTAAAAAACTAGAGCTAAACCTCCAAATATAGCCACTTTCTTCCAGTGGTAAATTTGTCCACTATGTACACTCAATTGTTCCCAGCAATCCATATTTCACTGATGGTTGATTCTTATATTAATTCATATATATATACTTAATTTTATAAACATTGCACAATATCTTAACTTGAACATAGGTCCATCTGACTTCTCATAACTCCCTCATAAATCTCAAGAATTATAATTAAATCACGTTGACTTAGACCTAGAATTTAAACGGTAAATAAATATTATGGAAAAGTACTTCTGTCAATTCTACAATCGAACTACAGTAGATAGTATTTCGAAAAAAAAGCTTCAAAAATCATTTGAACAAATGGTGTTTGCTCAGAAAGCTTAAAATCAGTTGTTTGTGCCGCAACTATGTGGGTGAATATCAACTCTCAAATAACAGCATTTCCACCGTCTTAGTTGAGAATAGTAAGTACAACATAAACACTATTTAATTATTTTGAGTTGTAGTTTTGTGCAATAGCGATCCAATCATAACCTTAAATTTATTGCACTTTAATACAATTTTAAAGGACATCTCAGAATTTGGGCCACTAAAACGATCATAATTGTCGTTAATTGAGGCGCGAAAAATTTGAACTAGCGTGCTACAGAAAGCAGCTCTGAAAATCTTCAGGTAGGATAGGATTTTAGCTGATATTTCTTGTTCCTTATAATAATTATTTTCTATTGTTAAGATATTTAGACATCACTTTCTGTTAATATTTTAATAAACTAATATGACGTCCTTGAAAGTGCCTTCGTTTTTAAAGTCATTTTTGAAGTGATAATTTTTTTATTGGTAATTATTGTAGATAATGAAGGAAAATATCGAAGATGTTTACGTCCGACTGTCGCAGCTGGAACATGTCATAGCACGGCCGGACACCTACATTGGTTCTTGCGAAATGACGGAAAAGACTGTATATTTTATGCTCTATTTGTCTATTAAACTAAAAGTAGTTAACTTTTGGTAATTATCTCAGGGAACTTGGGTCTACGATATGGTAGAAGAGAAATTGAGATGGAAAGAAATCAATTTTGTCCCAGGACTGTACAAAATCTTCGATGAAATACTAGTAAACGCTGCAGATAATAAAATGCGTGACCCGAAAATGAATTGTATAAAAATTAATATTAACAAGTAAGACTTACTATAACTTCAGAATTCACGGTGTACTTTCTAATAATATAACATTTAAAATGTAAAACTTCAAGAAATTTAGGCAGACTAACGAAATTTCAATCTACAATAATGGCAGAGGAATTCCAGTCGTATTACACAAAGGTGAAAACATGTGGGTTCCTGAGATGATCTTTGGGACACTACTAACATCATCAAACTACAACGATAGCGAACGAAAGGTATAAAGTACTTAAACGGAAAATATTGCATTTTTTACACATGCCAAAACTTACATGTATATATGATCGCTTTTCTGGTGAGATTTTTGCAAATCATAACAATCATATTACGTAGAAAAGTAAGTTTATAAATACACCTTTTTGTTATAAGATTACCTAAAGTTTCTGAACGCAGTTTGCATGTATTGTGTTGTTCCTAGGTTACGGGTGGTAGAAATGGGTATGGAGCGAAGCTGTGTAATATTTTTTCAAGTGAATTTACTTTGGAAACATCGTCTAAAGAATACAGGAAAGCGTTTAAGCAGGTGAGTGGTGTATTGTAAGCATTTTTTAGTTGCAAGATTTTTGTCTTCCTAGTTATATTAGCCAAGCTTGAAATTAGCATTTGGATTACCCCACATCTTTTGCCTAAAATTCAATCTTTTAGACTTGGGTTAATAACATGTCGAAGGGTAAAGATGCACAAATTGTTAATAGTTCTGGAGAAGACTACACCAAGGTATGTTTATGGACAGTTACTCTTCAATATTAGATATAATTTTGGCTATTTTAGATAATATATCATTCATCTAAATTTTAAATTCTTATATATACTGGATAGGTACAAATTATTGCAGGTGACATTCAAACCAGATCTTAAAAAATTTAAGATGTCAGAGTTGGATGATGATATCATTGGATTAATGTGTCGGCGTGCTTTTGACGTAGCAGGTAGTACGAAAGGTGTTAAAGTAGTGCTTAATGGGAAAGTTATTCCAGTGAGTTACATTTGTTATGTTAATGTGAAGTATGGTTGACTATTTTAGTAGCAGCTTTGTAGGTTCAAGGATTTAAGCAGTATGTGGAACAATATACTAAAGAGCTTATAGGCCCGACTGGTGAACCGGTGAAGGTTGTGTATGAGGCGGTTGGTACCATATATCTAAACTTAGATATTTAGGGTCTATATTTGAAAAAAAAAGTTCTTATTAATAGGTTAATGACCGCTGGGAAGTAGCTCTTACCGTCTCTGATAAAGGTTTCCAACAGGTTTCATTTGTAAACAGTATAGCTACGACGAAGGTTTGGTTTTTTTTAAAGATGTGTATTTTATATTCGATGTTATTTTGCTTTGCTTCTATATTTGGACTATAGGGTGGACGCCATGTTGATTATGTTGCCGATCAAATGGTCTCAAAGTTGATCGATGTCATAAAGAAGAAAGTCGGCAAGAGTACTGTTAACGTCAAACCGTTTCAGGTTAAATTTACTTACATTCTTTGTCATTATGTCAAACTTTATTGAGAAGTATTATTACAGGTGAAAAATCATATGTGGGTATTCGTAAACGCTTTAATCGAAAATCCCACTTTTGATTCGCAGACAAAAGAGTCGATGACTTTGCAAGCTAAGTCTTTCGGATCTAAATGTGAACTTAGTGAGAAATTTTCAAAGCAGGTACGCTGCCTTGCCATAAGTTATTATATTTAAAAAGATTGCACTGTGAATTTCAGGCTATAAATTGTGGTATTGTTGATTCTGTATTAGCATGGGTGCGATTTAAACAGCAAGAAGATATGAATAAGAAATGCAGTGGTAAAAAAACGACTAAACTGAAGGTGGGGGGGGGGGTATTTATCAATGTTTTCAGTCATTTTGCAGTAAATTACATTATTTAGGGGATTCCGAAACTTGAAGATGCTAATGATGCAGGTACTAAGAATTCTCAACTATGTACCCTAATTCTCACTGAGGGAGATTCAGCAAAAACTCTAGCTGTTTCTGGATTAGGGGTAGTAGGTCGTGATCGTTACGGAGTCTTTCCTCTAAGGGGAAAACTGCTAAATGTTAGAGAAGGAAATATTAAACAGGTATTTTTGGTTTATATTAACGTATCTACTTGTTATTATAATAATATATATGAATCTTAGGTTGCTGAAAATGCAGAAATAAACGCACTTATCAAGATTTTGGGACTTCAGTATAAGAAGAAATATGAAACCGATGATGACTTTAAATCTCTGAGATATGGAAAAGTTATGGTTATGGCAGATCAGGTAACGTTGTTGGGGGGTACTAATGATAAGAATTATGTATATCATCCCAATTTGTTTTTAGTGACAGCGTATTACTTCTCAAGAACTAAGAAATATATATTCAGGATCAGGACGGTTCTCATATCAAAGGATTGGTGATTAACTTTATTCATCATAACTGGCCTAGTCTCATACAAAGGAATTTTGTCGAGGAATTTATAACCCCAATCGTAAAGGTTCGTTTTTGCTATTAGTTCAAAATAGCAAATTACAGCTTGAATAATGTTTTAGGCTACTAAAGGCAAAGAAGAACTTTCGTTTTTCTCTATTCCGGAATATAAAGAATGGAGAAATACTACAGAAAACTGGAAAACCTACAGGATCAAGTACTACAAAGGATTGGGTAAATTGATGAAATCTTTTATCATCTCGTAGCACAATGTTATCCATCCTAGGTACATCAACATCAAAAGAAGCTAAGGAATACTTCTCTGACATGGTGCGCCATCGAATACGATTTAAGTATGGTGGATCAGGTGATGACGCAGCAGTTGATATGGCATTTTCGAAAAAGAAGATTGAGGAGCGCAAAGTATGTGGGATTGGAATCTTTTGGATTATTTAGTATGCATCCAATAAATTAGTATAGGATTGGCTTACGAAATGGATGGCTGAAAAGAAGGAACGTCGAACACGTGGACTAGAAGAAGATTATTTGTATAACAAAGATACCCGAGCTGTAACATTCAGTGACTTCGTAAATAAGGTACTTGTCAACTAAAGTATATTATATATGCACAGAAGTGTATAAGTTCTATACACAAATGCTGATTGCACCGGATTTAGTTGTTTTTTCCAATATATAAGTGGCTCTTCGTCTTGATACCTTTAAGCTCTGTTGTTTTGATTTCCAGGAATTGGTTTTGTTTTCGAATACGGATAATGAACGTTCAATTCCTAGCTTGGTAGATGGATTGAAACCCGGACAGAGAAAGGTTTTGAAATATTTCTTTTAACATCTAAATTTTAAATATTTAAGACTTTCGCTTAGGTTTTATTCGCATGTTTTAAACGAGCGCAGACGCGTGAAGTTAAAGTTGCCCAACTTGCTGGGGCTGTTGGTGAACTGTCAGCCTACCACCATGGAGAAGCATCATTAATGAGTACAATTATTAACTTAGCACAGGTAAATAATATTGTATTGACATTATTTTTAGAATAATAAGCAATAAATTATATTTTTCAGGATTTTGTTGGTTCAAACAATATTAACCTACTATTACCAATTGGCCAGTTTGGTACAAGACTTCAAGGCGGGAAGGATAGTGCTAGTCCTCGTTATATTTTTACTCAACTGAAGTGAGTTTCATTTATATTGCCACTTTACCGCTGTTCATTTCTCTATGTTAGTTTTTATTCACTTTAATTTCAAGTCCTGTATCTCGTCATTTGTTCCCAGCATCAGATGATCATATACTACGATTCCTATTTGAAGAAAACCAAAGAATCGAACCTGAATGGTATTGCCCCATCATTCCAATGGTACTAGTTAATGGGGCTTCAGGTAAACAAAATCTTTAGAATTAGATTTTATGGTACACAATTCGTTAACATTTCAGGAATCGGAACTGGTTGGTCAACGTCCATTCATAACTATAATCCTCGCGAAATTGTTGAAAACATGCGCATGTTAATTAGGGGAGAACAGCCAAAAGCATTGGTTGGTACTACTACCTACCAATCAGTTTATTGTTTTATGTTTGTATTTTTAGGTTCCATGGTTTAAGAACTTTCGAGGTCACATTGAGCAACTTGACGCATCGCGTTTTGTATGCTCTGGTGAGATGGCTGTTCTTGGTGGTGATACTATAGAAATAACTGAATTACCTATAAAAACATGGACACAGTCTTACAAGGAGTCTGTACTGGAACCTATGTTGGAAGGGAGTGATAAGAAGCCTGCTATTATTAGGTTATACATGATTAAGACCTTAATCTAGTTTGTGTATTTTATAATTTGAAATAAAACGGTATTAAAATACTTTTTAAGTGACTTCAAGGAGTATCACACAGATACAACTGTACGGTTTGTTATAAAGTTACCCGCTGGTAAACTTCGGGAGCTAGAGACTGATGGACTGCACAAGGTTTTCAAACTTCAGACTGTTCTGAATACCACTTCAATGGTACTATTTTTATTTTTATCGAAATTTTTTTTTCCTCAAATGAATAGATAACAGGTCCTCTTTGATGCATCTGGTTGCTTGCGCAAGTTTAATTCTCCGGAGGAGATATGTGCAGAATTTTTCGAGACCAGAAAGAATAAGTATATACAGAGAAAAGCATTCCTTGAAGGAATGCTTCGTGCACAAAGTAATCGTTTGTCCAATCAGGTAAAAGCAGTATTCATTTAAAAATCACCCACTATACTTTGTAATCTTAAAGTTTTAGGCTCGTTTCATTTTGGCTAAAATCAAAGGAGATATTCAAATGGAGAACAAACGTAAAGCAGCAATTGTTGACCAACTGATCAAAAAAAGTACAGTTTTCATAAAAGTTTTTTTAATAGGACATGATTTATTGAAATATGATTGTGTAAATTTTTAGATTTTGATCCTGATCCTGTTAAAAAGTGGAAAGAACTTCAAAAGAAAAAAGAAAAGGAAGATGTTGGTGAATGTGAAGAAGAAGATGAAGTTGAAGAAGAGGTTTGAGTTTGAATTTTATAACCATTGAATTTTGGTCAATGATGATGTAAACATTTGGATGAAATCTTTTCGCCTTATTGACTATTATATGTAGTTTGCTATGAAGTGTTTGTAGCAAACTTGTAGTCTCTAAGCAATAAAAATAAGGTGCTTTAGAAACATCGCTTATAGTGATGAAGTGATGTATAAAGGCGCAGCTAAACACTGGATTTCATATCCATGATTACCAAAAGGCGAATCTGAGACCAATGTATTTACCTAGTTTTATCATTGCCCATTATATTTGGATATATTTAGGGACAGACTGATGCCCAAAAAAATTTGGACATGAAGTTATCAGATTTCGATTATTTGGTCGGCATGGCTTTAATTAAATTGTCGGAAGAGGAGAAAGATAAATTGTTGAAGGAAAGCGCTGATAAGTTGAATGAGTTGAAAGCTCTTGAGGAAAAAACCTGGTCGGATCTTTGGAATGAAGACCTTGACACATTTCTTGTCGAATTGGATAAACAAGTAACTTTTATTTCACAGTTTTCAGTTTTAAAGGTTTGTAAAAAAAATTTATTAAGGAAGGGAAGGAAAAAGCAGATCAAGATTTGAGCATTAAGAAAGCCATGCAAAAGTTTACGAAAGAAGAGAAGACAAAAACGAAAAAAACCACGACCGTCTCCGCTGTGTGTTGTAACATCTTATATTTAGTGTTTTTTTAATATTGATAGTCCTGATTCATTTTGATAGAAGTTTTATTTAGGAAGTTTTTCCATCCAAGGACGGTGAGCGAGTAGAGCCTACCATTGACATATCCTTGAAAGTTAAATACGATAAGATTAATAATGCTAGTGCCAAGGAACGAAAACCAAGAGAGCCTAAGAAGGCTAAAAAAGAAGGAGATGATATTAAGAAGTTTTTCAGTCCAGTTAGTGATGAGTGAATGATGGTTTATATTAAATAAAGATCTAACGATGGCTATTTTAGGATGGAAAGAAAAATACGCCATCGAAAACAAAAAAACGAGATGAGTGGAATTCTGATGAAAGTGAATTAAGCACTTTTTCGATCTCAGATGTTAGCCTTATTGTCAATTTTTCCAAAGCTTAGTTTAATTTTCAAAAATAGCACTGACAGAGCTACTCTAATAATATTTTAAGTCAGAGGATGATCATGATGCCTTCAATGTTGGAGATGTGGCCGAGGTTATAGGGGTGAATTTTTCTATCGTCAAGATTAGCCTAAAATGTTCAAATGAATTCTACGACATTTTATTATAGCTGTTTTAAAGTCTTTTTTCAATATAGAAGGCTAATGGATCCATTGTTGAATTACCCGAACATTCTGATGTGGAAAAACGACGAAAGGAAACTATGACAGAACCATCAGTCAGTAAAGCTCCAACAAAATCGAAACAAAAGAAAGAGTGTGCTAAGCCTACTACGAAAATGACCGATTTTTTCGGGAAGAAGGTTTGTCAATTAATGTATCTGAGTATGCTACGACTTTTTCTCATAATTTAGAATACCGCTAAGAAGGGAAGAAAGATTGATGATAGTGATGATGACGATGAAATTATTGAGCTGGATGATGTACCTATCTCTCCTCGTAAAACCAGGTATTCCTTGTTTTAAAACCCATGAGACTGCATATTAGCTTAATTCTTGTTTGTTTTGTTTTTAGTGGGCGAGCACGTGCTGTTCGCAAATACGATTTTGGAGCAGAATCATCTGATGATGATCAACCAAAAAAGAAGAAAAAAAAGGTCGTAGATAGTGATAGTGAATGACTGGCTCGTTAATAAATGTAGTCTAACATAATCACGGTATAATTATTGCGTTGATATACTTAATTTATTATATTGTTTGCATTTCTGATCTCTGCTAGCTCGAAATGTTTTTTGCCTGTATCTTTAGATACCTTGTAAGCTGTGTATGATACAATCGTAGAGGAACTGTGAAATTTATTGAAAAGTGTTGTCTGCAATTGTGAAATAAAAGATGTGGTATTTAAGTTCTTGGTTTTATATAAAGGAAGTATTAAAGTAGCTAATTAGGTGTCTGAAATATTGAGTATTCGGTCTTGTGAACTTATTTGAAATTGGACGGTGGAGGGTAATGCTATTTCTATTAGCAACCAAATGTGGGATTGTTTACGTCATGGGATAAGGTTCTTATTAGCGTTTTAACTTACTCTTACTAAATCTATCATCTTTTTTGTTCATTGGATTTTGCCAGCAGCATTGTTTTGGTATCCAAAGCAATATGGACAACTAGTTCCTGGGTTTCTGAATTCAGAATATCCATAATTGTTTTCTAACATTAAAGTGGGATTGTTATGGTTATGGATTTTATTCTGATAGCCGTTCCATAATTCCTGAATTTCTTGATTTTTATAGTTTCGGTATGCATTATCTAACGGAGTAACTAATGGACTAGAGAGTGATTCTTGGTAATCAAGCGGTGATTTTGGTATGGTTGGTATGAATTGGCTAGATTTTGATTCAAAAATTGGCGTAGAGTAACCACTATCACTGGATGAAGAGAACTGCGTCTTATATGGAGATGTCTTCGTGAAGGACACTTTCGGTTCATTTGAATACATCTGCAATTGTTTTAGGATATGTGAAGGTTTGCTGATATAAATTAAGCGAAAACTATATGATATCATAGATAACCAATAAATGATTCCTTTTTAACAAGAGATGAAATTCCAGCATAATATAATGCTATAAAATTGTCTTAAGGTATTAACTAAGAATTATAAAAAACATTTCCGTACCTCTTGAATTTTTTGAGCAATGGCTTTCCCTAATTTCCTTCCAAACATCTGTGGATTACCATTAAACATAGATAGTGGACTTGAACTGAATTACATGTAAAATTTTACCATTAAAGATTTAGAATAATAGAACTTTATGTTAATCTAAATTATGTTTTCCACACAAAGGCAAAAATATTCAGTTTTAAAGTTGTACTTACTGATGATTCGAATCAAAAGAATAACCCATCTGGTTCCTCTCAACCATATTTATTCCTCCAAGTCCGCAATTTGGACAAATAGCATTGAATTGAGCATATGAGAAGGGTAATAGGAAAAGTATAGACTGTAACATCTAGAAAGACTTTTCTTTCTCTATTGTCCTCTGAGAAAAATAGGTTTAATAAATATGACAACAATCTAAAATATGCAGATGCTTCTTCCTACAGGAAGGATCTGAATTTCAAATAAAAGGAAAACATTCAAGTAGTAGTACCCATTTGTTAGATTCACAACTTACGTTTTAAATGTTGAGTCGGATATTAGTTCAGATTACTTATTTCGTACAATATTTTGCGATGGCTGAAACAAGGTATTTGAAAAGTCAGATGAGCACGTTCAATGGTGAGCCTATTTATAAGGCTCTCCACAACTTCGCTCCATCATCCATTGTTGTTTTGTCGAACACACAGTTTGCCCTGGGAACTCATTGAGGACTAGATGTCTCCTTTCAGACTATTCTGTCTGCTTTCAACTCAACTTGAATTTAACCGACAAGTGAAAATAATGCCTTTATTAGTTTAAAACCAGAATGTTAAGAATATGACCCGTCGTCTTCTCATTAACTTCAAATGTTACAACTTATATGTATTTTAAAAACTGAACATGTAATAAACTACAAATTCATACAGTACCATCTAATATAAATATAATTAACTCTAAAAACAAGTACGTAACCTTTCGTATAAACAATACGTACGTCATTATGTAAATCGAAGTATGAGTTGTTTGTATTTTTAAATGGACTTAGGTAATTCTAAGTTATCTAACAAAGAATGATCAATGATCAAATTCCTAAGTTATTATAATTATATTTACACTATTTTTTAAAATTTGTTTCGTCCTCGTCCTTTCTGAAGATCTTCCAGAGCTGGGCATATCGGCCGGCGACAAACACCATTGAGTTTCAGAAGTAATTTTACGTTACACTCGAAGAAAACAGCTGCCTACATATTATATATTTGGATTATTTAACATAATTTTATAAATTTAAAATGTATTTATTACATATATTATTATTTTAATTCCCCCATATTTTAAAAATTAGATGTTCTATTACCATTCGGCATAAGAGCTAATATCGTATCGATTCTTAAACATTGTTCAGCTGAACTTATTTATCAATCCCCTGTTTTTACAGTGAATTGACTGATCCTCAGAACCTCAAGAGGCGTTACTAAAGATCAGGAAAGATTTTTTGGAACGACAGTGCAAACATACCTAGTAAGAAGATTTCAGCTTGTTAAAACTAAAAACAATTAATTCTTTTTTCCATCTTAAGTATTTGATTATTGAATGTAATTCAAAACTGCTGTAATATTGGACTTTATGCAAATTAACGCTATGGTCTAGTTCTAATTGACACGCACTGCTGGACAATACTAAGCAAACAGGGGCGTTTGGAGATGGGCCATGAGTATCGCCTCACATAATCAACCCCAAGGGTTGAGTGAGCTTAGCAGTGAACAAACAGACAAAAACAACTGGGTCACTCGAAACAGGTACAAATATTGACAAACTGCTACATTTGTCGCTTGTAAATTCAATTGAAACCGCTTCAGGATCACTAGAAAATTATAACATAATATTGCCTTTTTAGTGTTAAATTTTTTGATTAAAAGTTATATTTATAAGATTTTTAGGTATGCATAGGTTTATTTCATTTGACAACCAAAGAAATTCTCTTTGCATTTCACTCTGGCTTAACGAGTTTTGTTTTGATTATAATAAAACTGCAATAACCTTCTATAAGGCAGCAAAACTAAAAGATCTCCTTAGTTTTATTTTACTACACTGGAAGAGAATTATAGTTCTTTTAGTATATTTTGTTGATATCCTTCAACTTTAAGTCGTCAATAGACGTAGTAAGGAGGGTAAAGAAAATAATTAGTGAGAAAATCCAGTACGAAATAGATGTATATGATACTATATATTAGAATAAAAAGTAAATGCCGAATCGAAATACTATGAAGACGAATACCATTTACAAAACCGATATTTTAATATTGTAACCGAAAATATGCGACATACCTTATCAAAGTCTAATGAAAACGCATGAACCAGTAAGCCTCCGTTGAGATCGCTCGAATATTCGACGTGTGGTAGGATTGTAGGGAAAAGCGAACAACCAAACTCGTCTAGAATAGGCACCTAAAATAGCTATATATATAATGAAATATTTACTTTTCCGATGGAAGATTTTATATATAGAAATTATTAGTAAATTCAGGTGGTAGTGACTATCATGTACCTATACCTAAAGCCTAAGCTTATAATAATATAAATTATATTACTATATTTAACGAGGGATTTATTACAAAATATTATTTATACATACCTTAAGACTCCCATCTTTTTCACTAGAGACCGTACAATTATTAACCATGAGACAGTACATGCTGCTGTCGAGCTCTCCATAGCTGCACCTCCAAGAGTGGAAAAGAGCATCACCGACACGTACCTGGCTGCAATCAAGGAGGTTCTCATTCCACGGATCGACCCATTCCAGGTCACTGAAAACATGCGCGTTACCACAGTAATGGAATCTACCGTACAACAGCGCGCTTTTTTGTAAGCTTTTATCCTTCCATATCTATTTAAATACCATTTAAACTCCACGAATCCAAGTGTTGCTATTAAGAATTAAATATTATATTCGTTATGACTCGAACAATAAATAAATAACGCTAATAGTGAATTCAAGCAACACCTACCTGAAGGATTTAAAGCCATGCACTATCCTTCTAAGCTGAAATCAGTTCATAAAGCTGCTATAAATATATTCTATATTGAATTTGGTCATTTATTTATAAAGTTAGTCATATCTTGTTGTGGAAAAATAAGAGATATAAGCTTTGTTTCGTTACAAATCCAGACCTAGTGTTTGTAAGTACAACCCATTTAAAAATGCAGAAATAACCTGTTTATCTTTGGTCCAGACTGTCCATCTCTGTGAACCGTGTACTCACAATCTGGATCAGGGAACCTAAATTTAAAACAATTTGGTTACTATAATTATGAAGATAAGTAAAGCACGGAAGAAGAGTTACGAAATCAGTAATTCTATACCTTCCAACCGGTAGTTCAATAATATCATCAGCTGGAAATTGATGATCATCGTGGTGTCTGTTTTCAGCAAATATCGGGTGAAATAAGAAAAAGAAAAAGATCATCTGTAGAACTTCATAATTATTCATTTTAATATGTATAACTACTATATTAAAGAGGCGTATACCAAAGTTAACAGAAATTTTTTGAATTATTAGAGCAATACAGGAAATCAATTTTTATAATCAAAGGAGATGTTCTTAATAATTTATATATGTATTATTCGCATAATAACACAATTCAAAAAATGAAAATTGTGCCGTCGTGCTAATACGGGTTTGAATACGTTTGTTGAAAGACAGTGATAAATAACTGGTTTAGAGGTGGCATGTCGCTTAAGACCTTCTGAAGAAGACTTAACAAATGCCAACAAAGCCTTCTCTCTGCAATTAATCATTCCCTATACGATACAATTAGGAAAGTTTACGAGTATTAAATTTAACAAGTCGAGCTTACTGATAGGAATCCACTTATTTTTCTTCGATACTCCATATAATTCGTTTAATCATAAACTCATTGACACCAAGGAATATCTTTCCTAAGCTAGAGCTATCCGACGCATAAGCCTATTGGGAGATACAGAAATTGCACAATTTTATCACCTCATGTAAACCACTTTCATTAAGTGGAAAGTGGAAGTATTAATAATAATGTAAGCACAATTTTGAATACACATAAAGAGTTGGGTTGTTAAAACCAATCTAAAATAAAACAAATATTCGTGTTGAAATATGATATATGAATCATACAATAGGAAATTGAATATTACATAGTGTCATAAGAAGGTAGCAAGGGTATGTATTCAAGAATAACTAATAGGATGAATGAAATAGAGTATATCTACAGGGAGATAAGGGAAAAGAATATCAAATAAGGAACTGATCTTATGGACAATCTTGTTGCGCAATGAGCTATGAACGTCCTAGGGACAGCAGATATACAACAGCCCCTAAACTATTGGGGTCAATCGAAAGGAGACATTGCGGAATGACACTGAGATTGCTGCCATTAATTGGGGTTAGTGAACTTTAAGGAATAAGGAATTTAATCTGTTCCTTCAATTTCTCTTTTCCCCTTTATTACCGTTCAAAAACGGAATAATTTTTTTCCTTTCATTTTGTGCCTATTTTGGTATATAACCATTATATTAAACATAAAATGATAAGAACTCTAATTACCTTAATCAATTATGCCTATAAAATTGGAATTGAGAGAGTATAATTTGATAATCATGTCTAGATAATCGAATTATGTTGGAACGTCAAGGATACGCAAAAAAACCAGGTAGAAAACCAATGTAGGAAATCTGTGTTCTACTTTACCTATTTTAATTTCATGTAGACATACAGTACCATCAGTCATAGAGGATGTCATGTACCTGACAAAAATAATTTTTTATCTGTTCATGGATACTCTAATTATGAAGATAAGAAAAGCAACGCTTCAAAAGAAGAGTTAAATTTACTAGCCTTGTCAGTAAGGAGATTAATAACAATTGTTAATATACAAGCTAATTAGCATATTAGAACTAGTTAAAACTTAAAGAGAAGTCATTTCTGGTAATAGGCCACTTTATATAGGCTTGTTTTCGTTTCTTTACCCTGTCTATAAACAAACAGTTAACAATCGGAATGAAAACGCCTTAGAAACTAGTTTATGAGATCTTTATCTGCAGTCACTTACTTAATAGATAAATATAAGAAAAGCAAAAAACAGCTAAATTTAGGTTAGAATTGGTGATTTGGAACGGATCACCCTACTATTTAGATGTTATGTAATAAAACTCAAGCACAAAAATAATACTTTTTGATAATGTTTTCTAATTCATGCTTTAAATCGCTTTTTATTATATCATATCTTCACAATTATTACCTTTAAAGAAAGGAAGTCTCAAAAGTTCTGGCACAGAAGTTAGGCTGCAGGATTTCACAGCAACATTCGGCATAGAAATATACTTGGATATACTTGAAACACCTTATGGCAAATCTGTTTAATTAGGCTTCGATGTTCTGCGGTCACAAAATCTAGTGGGAAAATTCACCAAAAAGGTTCATGCAAATAGAATTACTTCAATCAAACTGAAATTACAAATAGTTTTATCATGGTAATTTCGTAGTGCTGCAAAACGAGAAATGGAGGCAATATTTGTTCGTTTCATTTAAGCCTACGTACAACAAGCAACGTTTTTCTCTGAGCGGTGGCATTTCTTGTAAATTACGACATTATCTTTCTCTGAGTTAATCACACATTTCTAACTCATTAGAAAAATATTTAGGTTTCCGCTTCCATACGCAATCCAAGTAGACATTTTCTCGGATAAAAATGGAGCTTGATTCGACTTAATGGGTTCATTATCACCTTATATGATTCAACACAGGATAGTTTGGCAATTGATTTCCACCTTACAAGCCTTTTGATATTAATTAATTGCTTCATATGCAATGTACAAATTCGAGATTTCCGCAATTTTGGAGTGAGAAAGTCATCGTATGACTGATTTAATACGTCAACGAATCATTTTAATACTATAAGATGATAAACTAATGCGGATTAAGTTTGATAACAAACATATTTATGGGAAATAATAAATGTAAATGCTATCCCACCAAATTTACAGTTTAAATTCCCTACATATCGTAAACGCGTGAAGTGTACTTTTTAAATCACCAGTAACTTAGCAGCTTTCTGTTCCCATCCCGTGTAATTTACATGATTTTCATTTAATTCATTTAATAAGCTTAGTGTATGTTTCGTTAGAAATATAATGTTTCATCTACTAATTTTAATATTTTGACATGTTGAACGCTGAATCTCCGTGATCTAATTTATTTTAATTCAACCACAAAATCATAATAGCGAGTACGTTTGCCATGTTGCGTAGTGATTATTTCCACATGGTCTTAGTTCTCTCGAATGAACTAGTATTTATCTAGTTCCCAAGCCTAAAATGTTTCGTACCATTGCTGAAACGGTAGCTTTGCGAGTGTGAACTCGTCCCTTGGCATGATAGGTGTTTTCGCGGAGGTGGTGTATCTATGAATCCTTACATTAACCAATTGCTATATAATTCCCATCCAAGTCTAGTATCCTTTTTTTACTCTTTATTTCCCTTTTTCTTTTTCCATCTGTGCAGTACGCTATTTATACTAGCTTTTTCTACTTCACCTTGTCACTTCGACTTTAATTACTATTCGTATTCCATTTCACTTAAGGGCCACTACCGTAGCAATATTTCTTTGCGAACGCTATTTATAGTACTATATTATTTATTTTTCAGTCATATTGTTTTACCTGTCTTATCCACAAATCTTTGTTAGCCGAGTATATTTTGCATTTATCCAAACTTAGGCTAACGCACTGGCACAAGGTGAATAATTCCTTCTCTTTAAATAGCTCAATGTATTAATATGGGATTGAATTCCTAGACTAACTTATGTTCGAGTTCGTCCTATTAGCAGATCTTTCAAAATATAATGTTTCTAAAAGCAATTATCAATTTAATTTAATAGTAAAAGTCAAGCCTGTCTATGCATGGAATTGATATCAATTTGAAATAAAAAGTTCAGGTTTGGCTGTTCTACCAGTAAAGACTACGAAGATTGAAACATTATTCTTTCTTTCCTTTAACAGTTTGTTCCAAATAATTTTTCCTATATAAGCGATTAAAAGACTAAGTTCCACATTTATTAGAGCGGTTATGCATTTTGACAAAATAGAGTAATCTTACTTTTAAGGACTGACTCTCTGGGTCTCTTATTGGTATTATTAATGAGTTTTAATCAGACTTGGTATTTGTCATGAGGTCTTTTGAACTGTACCAATTATAGACAGATTTTGTTACTAAAAGCTTCCCATAAGCTTCAATATGCAAAAATATGTCAGGTGTGTCTTCACCTAAGTATTTCTCGTTGCTTCTCACTTCCAGTATTCATTTGTAGCGATTAAGATTAATTAATTAATGACATTTAAAACCTGCCTTCTGAGTTTGAAATGATGAAATTAATCTTGGAATAGACAGTTGGAATGCAGTCAGTTGCTTAGGAATTGGAGCATTAAATTAAAGTTAGATGCCGAAGCTTGATCATTCGACTTTGAATTATAGGGACCATCTATCTGTTGTAGTTTAAAATTCAGGTAACCAAATTAACTAGATATCAGTTAAGATTTACTTCATGCGATTTCTTTTTTCTATGTTTAACTACTACATAAAGTTTTTTTTTGCATTTCTTTATGTTCGGATAATATTGGTGGTTGTACTTTGAGTGGGAATAATTTGTTATTTTCAATTTTTTTGGACATTTTGAGCAACGGCCTGAATATCTTTTTGAACTTTTGCTTAATATTAAGGCCGGCTTTGCGCACTTTTTTACGACTGTTTAGCTTTAATTATATAAAAAAATAGTATATTCCATAATATTTTATTAAAATGTAAGCGGATGTTTCAATGCGAATGAATCAGTTACTGTGACGTAAGTTTGGCACACCACCTTCATAACCAAATCGTGGAGAAAATTAAACGTATCTAGCACCTGACATTAAAATGTTTTTGATCTTCTTTTCAAGTCATTTAGATAAAAACCTACTCTATAGGATCTGAAGCTCAATATGATATATTCTTTCTAGGAGAATATGATTTTCCACTCATGAGACACTCAAAAAGATGTGTATTTAGTGAAACATTTATTAATCGTTAACATGCCGCAAAATTTTAGGGACATTGAAATAATACTTAATGCCTTTAAAGTGCGTAATGTTGAGCGTGAACGGCAATTTGATATTTTTATTTGTATGCAGCCAAACTGAGAAGCCCTTGAAGCGATTAATGAAAACTATAAATTTACCATAGTCGGCAAGTATTTGATTGTATTTTCGAGGAGAATTCTGCTTAGACTTAAATGCGGGAGATCTACTTCAAGAAAAGATTAATTCCCAATTTTTTATTTCAATATTTACATTGTTTACATATAAGTCCCATCAATAAGAGTTGTCTGTATCTCGAAGTATGAAGTGTATTTCTCTTGCTCTTAATAACAGATAGCACGCAACTATTCCTAAAAATTCTTTCCCCACCTCGAATTTTTCCATTCCATATGGTTTTGGCAGTTCTAGTTTATATGTATTCGTTCATTGTATTTGACTGGAGTTACTAATAATTCTGACAAACTCTCTAATTGTACCTTTTTTGTTTAGGTGCAGATTTGTACACATAAAGTCAGTAGATAATGAAATTCTAAAAGGTATTGGTGATTTCGGGGCGTAGGTATAGTAGATAGAATTTTAAGAATCTGTTGACATTTAGATTTAAAAACTTCTATGATGTTCTACTTGACTAGGTTTGTGATATCTCTTTTTTTAGACATTTGTAAAGCTAGTGTAGAAATAGAATATATATAAAGGCAGGTGACATTTTTATTTTTATAAGTTCAGGTTCATTGCATTCTCATCCTTTTGTCATAGCTTCTTCATGTAATTAATTTTTTCCCAAGACTTCCTTTCTCTAGTATGCAGGTAAATAATTAAGGACTCAACAAATCGTTATTTTAAATGAATAGGAACTCTACTTTAGCTAAAGTTTGAGAGCTAGGAGAGCACAGAAATGTGTCACACATAGATTTGAAATAAACAGCTAAATAGGTGTTTTTCGTCAACTGCAAGTATCTCTTTTCTACATAGAAAACGATTGCTCCAATTTTCTGAGTGGCTTTTCCATTACAAATGTGCTAACACGGCAACCAATTGCATTAAAGCACCCATTCAATCAACACAGTTGATTACTCGGTCAGATCCAGCACCTCTTATTAATGTCTCTCCACTTGTCCCAGTGGCACCGTTTTCCTTAGTGCCCTTATACGTCAACTCAATGAATTCATCGACTGCAGTTCCATCAAATAAGTTACTATGGAGTAAGAACGGATTTGATACAAGTGCTGTAAAATGTGTAATGATTAGGCAGATTGAATCTGTCCTCTGCCTCTTTATAGTACTATCTTTATATTTGAGTACTCGGAGTGGTAAAGAGTGGAGTAATTTTGTTTGTAAATTATGTCATATTCAACGAATCAGCCTTAACGTTGGTGGCTTATGTATTATATTGATCTGTACCGAATAGAAACTTCAAGTGATCAGTTGTTTAGTTATAAGATTTTTTACGTTATGTGTAAGATAGGGCTAAAGGAAGACGTAAAACACGCAAAACGTGGAATATATTTTCTTTTCGTCTATAAAGTAGTGAAAATTTCTTCTAGCGAAGTATGCTTTTCGTCTAGATTCTGATTGTAATTAGTTCTTAAACTGTTATTTTGAAGCAAAGTCATTTATAGTTTTCAGAATGAATAGCATTTTTAAAAAGCTATAAATTTGGACGCATGCAACACATGAAAGTACTATTTTTTAGTTGACTATGTAGTTTCCATCTTCTAAAAACATCAGGCCTCCTTTTAAACGTCAACCATGAGTGGCTTTGCCTCAAATCTATGAAATAAATTCAGTTTTCATTGATCTCCTGTTGAGCGCTCTTAATAGTTTCTCAGGTTTTTTGAAATAGAATTTCCAAGGTGTGAGCGCAGAAACAAAATCGAAAACAATCTCTATTTAAATGAACTTGTGTAGCCAGTGTCTCTAATTGCATAATTGTTCTTAGTTGTTATGCGAATTCACATCATCCGACTAGGGTGGACATAACTTCCCTGGCTATAATTTGCTTGGTAAAGCCTGGATGTGTCATAGAGGGCAAAAGTTGTTTTCGCGTAGCGAGTGGAAATCTAACTCAAATTTCGTAATTTCGCTACTAAAGTTGGTTTCTTGAATCTCTAAATAACACCTGACATCAGCTATTAGTTTGTATAGTCAGAGTTTTACATTGGAAGGAGGACACTGATCTGTTCTGCTGAACTCGAGTGGTACGATTATTGCACATTCATTTTCGCGAGTCGTACACCAGGCTCATACCAAGTGCATGTCGTTGTACAAGGTAAAACTAGTAATAATCTGCTCCGTCGAAATTAACTAAATCATTAAGAAATTCTAATGGATCTTTTATTTTTTTAGAATTTGCTCATTGTCATTTTTAAACTAAAAATAGTCTTAATTAACAAGTAAATTAAACCGCATGAGAGCATGAATCTATAAATTTTCTCATTGTGCGTGATAATAAAGAAACTACTTAAAACCTTACGATATCGGAATATCAAATCATAGACGACTCAAATGTGGCCAGTGTATGCGCCACTTCCCAAATAGTGGAGTCTATCATAATCTGTTAAATTAATCGCAAATATCCGGTTGAATGCAGTAATTTGGCGCTTTTAAAGGCTTTATGCGAGTTCGTTTTGTATGTGGAAAACCAGCTGACCAAGCCTAAAATTATTGCTTTGACTTCTGCGCTACCTTGTGTTCTCCATCAACGCTTATCAGCAAACATGCATGGCTACGAAATACTGTGCATAAATGCAGTTTCAGTGTTGTAGAACTTTCTGGTGGTCCCCTGCCTCTACCAGTTTATCCACAACACTTTTATTTGTGCATGGCTATTCTTATGTTAACCACTTAGTTATTTTATTTGCTTTTTACATTTTTACCGCCGAAAATATAAAAGTAGTTATATGAGCTGAGTGAATATTTTTATAAAAAAATATCTATTTTAGATTTCCTAAAGATTATTTCATATTTCTATGTATTCATTGCTTGGTTTTGATTGCCCTCCTCCGCAAGCTCTACTATCCCAGTAAAATGACGTAAGGGGCGGGTCAGAAATTGGTGAGAACGCTTCATTTGAACCTTCACTGTGTTGATTTACTAATCTTCCTACGTCTCTGGACTTTTCTCCCTCTTTGTCCTTGTCACCCATACTATATTGCCACCGTTTGCTAACAGATTGGACGTTTAATTGTTATGAAAATTTCTAAAAATTTAATTATCTACTCAGAAATTGGAGCTAATCATTAGCCTACGCCTTCTATAGTTTTAAAATTCGCGATTTATTTTCGCATTGGCAGAAAAGGCATTTGTACGTTTTTTCCTAATTCAAAAATTTAGCACAAATATCATCCAAATTTAACTTGTATTTATTACTATTAATTTCATTATGTTGCTTAATGCAGGGTAGTCGGAAAGCATCAATTATCACGTATAGGTAACTATGTAAGAGAAATTCTAGATATCACAAGAAAAAATTGTGAGGATGTTATTTTACAGTAACTTCATTTTTGCAGAGTAGTTTCACATGAAAATGAATGGCGAAAAACAGATCCTTTCAAGTGATATACACTGATATAGTTTTGTTCTTTTTTCCTTCCCTTCCATTCCTCTCAATTCCTGTTTACTACCCATCGCTGTTTATTCCTCTCCTTCTATCTCCATGTGCACTACTGCTTTCTGCTTTAACGTATGTTGCATGTTACATCTCCATTAACTACATTTTTAACCTTTTTAAAATATCCTCTTAATTCGTATTAGACAGACCATATGTTAGGCAATGAATTCTAAGCAGGCTCGGGGCACGAATAAGTACCAGAGTCATTTGTTTTTTTTCATGTTTTACCATTATTTTTTCTAAACGGTTCCGAGTAATAACCATAACAACAAGTGCCTTTTTTTCCTGAAAACTTATGTTAATATGTGGTTTTGATAAGTATTATTTGCTTTCATAAAATAGTTCAAAGGACTTAATATGTCAACAGAAGATGGGCTCAAACAATATTAGGCGTATATTGGAAGTGACTTATATTTTTTGGACATTGAAACCATTTCCCTTTTTTACTGTGGACTATTGTTCACTTAAATTTTTACCCAGGTAATACTTTTCTGTATCCTATTCTGTTGTTTTCTTAGTATACCCTGAATAATTCATTGCGAAACGCTAATCAGAGGCGATGACGGCTCTGCTCGATGCATTACATCTCGAAACTACTCTGAGATCACACAAAGGTCGTTGATGTACTTGTATGTGTAAGCACGGAAGAGACGTCAATATTTCGTTACGTGCTAACAGCGCAACTTCTGCTAGCAATAGTTTTTCACGCCAGACTGTATCTCGAGGTGAGTATTTCCACTACGTCATTACAAAGCAATTATCCCACGCGCAGTGTTGTTCTGATCTCTGTTTATTACCACTTATGTACATAACATGCACGTGTGAATATTATAAAGTTAGGCTTAGACCTCATGCCACTCACACTTACCTAAAAACTTTAACCCTTGAATTCCCACCATTTCATATCATCCTTTGATCGCTTACTCTGATATATAGTGCGTATAGACATGACATAAGTTGGTGAGCTTAATGTTTTCCACCGTTGTTCAGGGATGGCTGAAATTTGAGCTGACTGTATCAGTGCTTAGACTTAGAGAATACGGGTAAAAGTTCAGCTTACTGTTCCGACATTGTAGCAGTTTTGAAAGAAATAATAGTCTCACATAGCGTACTTTCTTAATTAGAGACATCTATTCTCTACTAAGTTCAATCTTAAATAAAACCTCCTCCGGAACTCGTCATCCCACGACTAGTTCACAACAATAGAGTGATTTTCAAAAGAGTGAGATTCTACATTTCAAGGATATTCACTTTTCTTTTATAAAAAAAACACTTAGGATTAATGTTTTTACAAGGAGTGTAGCATCTGAATACAGATTTCTACTATCCGAGAAAAGCGTATGGTAGAAATCAACATCATATACAGGGTGGGTCAAAAAAGGACCGCTTTTAAAAGGTTAAGCATTTTCTTCGTACTCACAAAAACTCTCGCTTAAAAGTGTCTAAAATCAAGCTTTTCGACTGTAGTAACCTCTCAACATCATTTCTACCGTTAAAAGGAGCGGATAAATAGAAATTCTTCTTGTCAAAGAATATGACCCTTTTTTTGATCCACCTCATATGCAATCCCATTTTTATTTACTAGTTTCAAATTTTGAATTTTATGCTCCTTCCTACAACTTACACTATTTTTTTATGCATAACTAAGTACCCATTATCCATAATGGTGATTGTTTTGCATTCCCTTCTAGTCAGGGGATTATATGTGAAAGTTATCTCTTCATAACAGGAGCTAGACTTTTTCGTTCTTAATATATATATATATATATACGCTTGACTTCGTAATCTAGCCTACAATTTGTGACGACATTTCAGTTTTATCTGCCTCATTTCCCTCATTTTTACACTCTTTACCTATATTTTATCTTAGTTTTATTTCATAACTATTGATGTATTATGATAAATAGCAAGGTCCACTTAAGATAAAGTATAATCTACCTATAATTTTCTTTATTCAGAGATATGCTCTTACATAATTCAAACTTAGTTATGCTTGAAAGGATTACATTATATAAGATTAATGGAAAACACCTGTGCCAAAGAACAAGGCTGTACCTCACCTTTCAAAAATGTCCTCATAAATAAGTAGTCGCCTACATCTATTCTTTGTTTACTTATGCAATTCTAAAATGCCTGCTCTCTGGGAAGCTTTTTCATTCACCCATCCAGTCAGATTTTATTGTTTCAAACTAGTGAATTTTTTATTACTGCTCTTATTTTGTGTTCATAGAAAACAAAGTTCCAATTTAGAGGCTGATGGTGTAAAAATTCTCGTTCCTTGCAGCAATGACATAGGTAAATCGTTCTTTGTGCATTTTTCACTATTTCCTAGACGATAACATCTAATGCCACAGATAAATAAATCTAACAACCCTCAACCTCATTTGCATTTTTTTGAGATATAAGGGAAATTAAGAAATCTCAGTATAATACTTTCATAAGGACTAAAACTAAATAAAGCCTCATTTGAATAATGCTTTTTTGCGTACACAGAGAGATTCCAGTACTACGAGAGGTGCTACTGAAAGTGACGCAGTTTTATATAACTCCAATTTTGCTCTTAGGAAATCATAAAGAGGAATTATTTTTGTTTTTTTAAATACTAAATATTCTTTTCTCCACTTCTATCAAGTTTTAATTCTCTTACATACTCTCTCTTCGTGTTAATTGTAACTCAACCATGGATCATTTTCTGAATATGTGAGCATTGCTAGTTGATAGACTGCAGGATGATTTAAAACCTTCTCAAAGTTTATATTCATAGAATGTGTTAAGAAGTAGCTTTATTTCAGTCTCATTTCTTGAATTCATATTACCAAACATAATCTGTATTTCGAGGAACTTAATTCCTGAGCGCTCTTATAAGCTTCTGGGATACGTTTCACGTCATAAGAAATTCTTTCAAACTTTTATTTCTATGCCATCTAAATATGTTTCTTTATTCATAAAATTTTAAAGGTAGCTAGTAAAATTTCAAAGAATTTATAAAGTGGAATTTATATTTGAAAGTGATTTGCAGTTCAAATTACTGCTACCTAAATGTTTTTGAAAGAGTTTATTGAGTGTTCTTAAGAACAGTAATTTAGATGGTGTTTATCTCTGTCTATGGCTCAAAGATTTCCTATGTGTAGCCTCTTAAAGACTGCTGTTTTTTGTCTTATAAATATTACCTACCAGTCACTTGTGGCCGGTGCTATCTTTTATGTATTTCGTTAGAGTAAAGCAGCGTAATTGATGTTTTAGGTATAAAATGAACAGTCTAGAGATCATTCTGCTCGCCTCCTGTGCTCTTCTTAAATTGGCGTTTACTGATGCCTTACCAGTCATTAATCAACAAGGTAGATTTATACTTTTAAGTAGTCTTGTTTTTCCTAGAATAATTTATTTTCTTTAACTACTGCCACTGTCACCTTTTTTCATTTGCCCTTTTCCTCTCTACCCCTTTGTTTGTCTCTCCACACATGAAAGTTACTGCTTCACCCGACTTTAATTAAAACGAGAACTTGAGTGCTAACTTTTAATTATATTCTCGTAAAAACCATACATCGGAAAGAAAATTCTGCGCATATATATTTTTCAGAAATAGATTGTATTTTACGATTTCTCTCCCAGTAACTGTAGTACTGTATATTTAATTTTTAGAGATAGCTATGGTGTATGGTTAAATAACCTTAAGCCTATCAATACTAGAGGTAACATAATTTACACTGGACGGGCAACCAGTAATTTATGGTATTATTTTCCTTTACTTTTAAATTTTTATAGAAGGGAAGCCTACGTTATACGAAGATGAAAAAACACAAAGAGAACTCGACTTTTTAACACAACTAAGGCACCAAATTCCTGAACAAGGTAAGAAGGTTTAATACATAAAAGGCCTAATAATTAGACTACTGCTATTATTTATAGATGAGTCGATGTTGAACAAAAGAGCGCAGACGTTTGTCAGATTTGGAAAACGTGCACAGACATTCGTAAGATTCGGGAAGCGAGCGCAGACTTTTGTACGATTTGGACGCTCAGATCAAGAGTAGATACAGGAAATATACCATTACCTAAATATTTAGAGCCTCATGAAATTTAGATGTCACGCTTCTTTCTACATATTACGTATTTTACATCAGACGTTTATATTTTAATACTTGAACTGTCTCTCACAAAAACCCTTTTTTACTCTAATCTCACCATATTCAGTGACAGCATATAAATAGGGTACCTTAAGAATTTCCATAAATCTTCACCCTTAAAAAATTGTCTTACTCTTAACTCGAACACTTGTTAGTTGGCATATTGTACTATATCAAGATAAAGGAGTTTTTGTTTCCATTTTATCTTCTTGAATAATCTTGGCTGAGAAAAACCATAGCACCATTACTTAAGATGAGTTATGGGAAACAGATTCAGATTGCTATGAGCTGCAATTGTAAAGGTATAAACTGGAAACGATATTGCCTGGAAGCAAAATCGTCTAGTTGTAACACTTAAGGACTATTTTTATAATAATTTCTGGTCAAGTGACTTAAATAACTTACATAACTCCATCAACTTCTCCCTGTGATGCTCTTCACCAAAGCTAAACTCATTACTATACTTGGATCCTAATTGCTTCTATTATAGCAGTTATGAAACACTATTTTTGCCCAGTTGCACATTCCAGCAAGAGCCTCAAAGGAAATACAGGCCATCTGAGCTCTTGTTTTAATGGGAATGGTTATCAATGAAGGTCTTAATTCAGTGGGTGCATCCTTCGGTGTTCAATCTTAGAGTATGAGTACCGAATAATGTTCTTTCCTCATGTTCATGTTCAACGAAATAGCACTATTCAAAACATAAGATGCCATCTAAATAAATTATTAAACTTGACGTAATAAGGTGCTCTCTAGAAGGATAAATAATATTTGAACACATTTTCATTCTAGTATTGCTCCAAAATATTAATTAAAAGCATACAATATTATTTAGTATACTGTTATATTTAGCGTGGATGCCAAACTTATTTATCAAATAATCGTCCAATTTAGTTGATTTTTAATCCATTAAAGAAATGAGTTTCAATGACACCAATTTGTACACTTTAGTAGTGTGTAGCTTTAGTTGTCTCAGATTCGGTGTTTAAGTGACGTACCGCTCATTGTGTAGTTTACCAATGCACAGCGCGCAAGAATGAGGAGCATGTAAAAAAGGTGAGAAGTTTTCTTAACAGTTCAAGAGAGAGGGAAAGTCAGACAATTATCTTTAGTCCAAATTATTAAAATTTATTGTAGTTGACTAGAAATTCTAGTTCTTCTACATCAAAATGAAGGTAAATAAGTTCAGTGCCGTAAAGGCTTGTTTCTGTCTGGCTAGGTGAAGCGCGCGACAAATCGCATTTGCTGCACAATCCTCAGCGCCTTCAACAACTCACTTAGAATTCGCCGCAAAGCCGTTCTTCAGCTGTTTTGCAAATTATTTGCGTAAAGTTCCTGAGAATTAATAATGTTTTTATTGTGTTTTATTCCTGTTTTATAATCCCCGTAGGAAATTGATTTATGTAACTAATTATAGGTTAGTTAGATCTCATGAATAATAAGAATTAATATTTTAGATAATTTGCATTAATGCAGGTATAGTATTATCTACTTTATTTATATGTTCATATGGTAAAAGTCTTCATATTTAATTAGGAATGACAATGATGGTCATACCTGTAAGCCAGCACAAACTAATAAAAATTCGGAGAGTGAATCGAAGAAAGCTGACTATTTTGGCTCTTTACTGCTCCATGGCATCCTGCTTGAACAACATAATAGGTCAGTCCTATCCTTCCTTCATGTTCTTCAATAGTTCTCTCTCAGTATGTTTTCACTACCCAACTTGCTGTCATACAAAATTAATGTCTAGAGCAATACCTGCTTATGAATATTACGACGGACAAAGTTTCAAATAGCTCAATGGATTTACCACCTACACAAACAATTCATTTTGTGCCGGCAGTAATTTGTCGAAGAGTCGGACTGACTAATGTCTTCGTTTGGCAGTATTGCCAACGCATTCTTTCTAGCAAAGGTTGCGTATTATCTCTGCTTAAATAACCGAGTTTAGTTGGAGACTCCAAAGCCTCCCCAGAAATTATAATATGTAAACGCATTCCTGAGCACCCCATGCAAAAATGCACGTTAAACTCGTTTCTTAGGGGTCTTATGTTTCAAGTCAGTACATAATAATTGGTGAATAAATATTTTGTTTTCAAATATACTTCTCATCCGCATGAAAAATTGAATAATAAAATACCTGCAAGACATTTAGCATTATCTCACACTTCTATATGACAGATAAAGAGTAAACAGCTTTTCCGTTTATCGCGTCAGTTGGTTACGTCTTTTTTCATCACTTTTCTAGTGGATCTTTAACTATTAGCTATGCTGTTATTTGTTTAAAAACTTAAAAGAGTAAAAAACTTGAAAATAAGCGAAAATCTTAGTTTTGTCATAGATTTTCTGTACTTGTAGAGCAATGTAAGATTCATTTAGTCTTTTCTATTTAATGAGGACTACTTGGATTCCAAAATCAATTACTGCTCTTGGTATTCTGTTTTGTTTGACAATATTTCAGTTGTATCATTATAATACATTTAGAATACATCATAATTACTAGGAACAATCTTTATAAGCCTATGCTTAGCTGTTAATTGCAATCATATTGTTCTCCAGATTTGTTGTTAAATATTTGAGAACCAGGTAACTGGCAATTGCTTATGCCACCATTAGTGGTGTGCAGCGGAAAAGCTCCGGCAAATTATCTGGTGACCAGCAAAGCTTGATTAAAAAGTAGTTTATATTCGGTGCTAACCCAAGATACCGGTTTGCTTTCACATCGTATGCCGAAAGAAGTTCGACAGTGCTTCACTTTTAGGTTCTTCAACAAATAGTTGGCTTTACACATCGGAAGTTCTAAAATACTACGTATTTCCTAATAATACGCAAAACCATGACGACACGCAGCTGAATCAGCCGGTTTACTTCAAAAACGCATCTCTAGGGCCGTGGGTGTTTTGTTGGTTAGATCGTGAGTCCTTTTTGAATAAACATTAAAATAAATTTGATTTTAGGAATAACTTTTTCAGCTATTACTGAATTCCACTGCAACAGCGTCTATTATTTCCAAGACGAAGATCCTAGTGATGTTACAACTTCAGTACAACGTAAAAATTTCTTTTTATCCTTAAATTTAGAATATTTAATCTAATATCACAAGACTACAAGTATTTTATATTTGATAGTTTTTGCTTCAGTATAAGAAAATACAAACGAGGGGAAAAATACTTGTTTCTAGTTTATAAAAAAATGTTTACTATTAAATAGCTGAAATTATTCAAATTTTAAGAAAACCTCTGAATGGCCTTGTATTGCTTAACGACTTATCTATTTATGCTTAAATCTACGAATTGTTATGTATGCGCTCTCAAAATTCGCAAAGGTAATTTAAGAATATAAAACTATCTGGTCAATATTCATGGTTTTCTTCTCTAAGGAGCAAACGATTTTTTTCAACTTTTTTTTGGGTAAAATATAACGTTATAAGCCAGAAAATTATATATATATATATATATATTACTCCCATTTACTTAGCATCTCAGAATGTGTTCTGCTAAACATTTAAGCTTGTAAAACTCATTTCAAATTGTAAAACAGTAAAGTGATGTGCAATTAAATTTATATCTTAGTACATTAGAAGAATTGTTGTACTTTCAGAGTCGGTACGTCGTTCGTTTATATTTATGATGTTTGGAATGGTTTTGGACATATTGGGACTGGTCCTGTCCTTCGTTTGCTATTGCCTTCCAAATCCCTATGCATCTCTCTTTTTTGCAACTGTGGTTCACATCAATGCTGGTACTAATAGGCTTAGCATCATCTTCTCGAGATTTTAAAAGTGCATATTCAAGGTATCGCAAACTTCCTGTGCATTATTGTATTTATGTCGGCTGTGTCAAAAGAGGTGGGGAACAAAATACATCCTGCTTCTGAGATGGACGACCCACTTTTTCATTTCGAATATGGGTTCTCGTTTATATTGCTCAAGGTAAGGTTTTAGTAGCAACTTTTGGCACGGGTTTAATTTCATCATATCGAACGGTCAAAGGAAGCAGGAACTGAGAATGTAAAATATTATCAGTCAGTTATTAAAGATTACTGCTAAAAAAACTACTTATTCATCAAGAAAAATACTAGAGATATTAAATACTCAGATTACTTAAGATAAGATATGAATACAATTGTTTATTTAAGTAATATGTACTCTGATTAAATTGATATGAATAGGTATTACATTAAATTTAGTGCTCATTTTTACTCACGGAATTAGCAGCGTTATTCTCCATAGTCGTTTATATGGCAAAAAGAGATGAACGTACATTTAATCGATACAAAATCAGATCAATGTTGAGTGTCAAAAGGGTATGTTTAGTTATCTTTGTACAGCTTTATTTTTTTAAAACTATTTTACCCCTACGTCTTTTAGCTGCACGCTAAAATATTTAATTATCTCTTTCAATAATTTTCTTTCCTTCATTTATTCCAAAAATTCAGTATACCTCTTAAGGAGATAGATGAGGATAATACGGAAGAAATTATCCATGAAACCTACCATCACCACACTAGGTTTAGCCAACTGAAAAGACCAGGGTAATTCAGTTGAATAGTAATTATATACATGTGGGTTATTTTGCTGAGAACTCCCTTATATAATCTACACTTCAATAACCCACTAACATTTATTATAAATCAGAATAAAAGATTCGAATTTACACTGCAAACTCACTACTTTAGGAGTATATCATCCCAGGCACCTTCACTGGAATCAATTGTACGTACCAAATCACCAACTCCGACAGTACTCCCTCCACTAATAGAATCAGCACAAGATAGCGTACAATCAGAAATTTTCATGCTTGTATGAAGTTAATTTACTTTTATGAGTATTTTATACAGTCTAATATAGTGTGTAGTTCCAGAAGTGTTATTATAAATGTAATCCATTTTTAGGCAATTATGAAAGGGAAATATCCTATATTTACGTTTAAATGAAATTTAAACTATTATCCTACTATCTTAAATACCATATTCTAAGAATACCATTCTATATATATATTACAAATGTCTTTTACTTTTAGCTACCTCACAGTTAATCATAGTTTTTATCTTTAAAACAATTACGTCTTCATTTTTACGTATCTAATTTCTGAAACCACTCGTCAAAACATTCGATTAGTATTTTATAGTCATACTCAGCAAAAATTACCAAACATTTTTAAGGAAACAATCTAAACTATCCTCAACATAAGTTATCCACAACCTTCAAAGAACACTAGTCACCCACTTCCCGTTTCGTCATGTGCTCACTAGATAATAGTAACGAAATTATAGCCTAATGTAAATTTATTAGGTATGTAGATAATTCAATTAAAAATAATAAACTAATAAAGTGTAGTAAAGAACGCTCTAATTACAATATTATTACGCGCGAATGTTGGAGATTTAAAATCGAGGCGCCGGAATCAGAATAACCATTTAAGATAAAGTGTAGGTCTATTTTTCGATATTAGTTTTATTTTACTGCTAAAATTACATTAAGCTATAGTTATTGTGCTTATCGTACCACTGTAACCGTGAGTAGTCTATAGAGAAAATTTTATAAGCATTCTAGTAATAGTCGTATTTCGAGATTCTGTTGTCTTTAATGTTCTATTATATTTAATATTCTATTTGTATGGAGTGAGGAAAACGTATTTAAGTTTGAATTAAGTTTAAGTGATAAGTAAACATTATTTGAATTCTAATTTATCTGGTCTTCTGATCTGCAATATGGGATATTGACAACTAGTCTAATACTCGGTGTATGCCACTTTTTCTGATGTGAATTAATTTCCAGTATGGCTTGCCAAGAAGATGTACGTGCTATAGCGTTAGAAAGAATATCTTCAGATAGTGAAGATGATCCATCAGATGGTGATACATTTGTTACGGCATTTCAATTATTCTAGTTGTATATTAGTTACATTTCTTCCTAAAAAGTCGAATTACTGTTGGAGCTGCCACTAACTACCCCCTCTATACAGAGGAAAAATCAAGCAGTTTTGATTTTCCTTATTAATTAAGTACGAAAGATATATGTAAGAGTTCATAATATATATTCAGAGGATGAGGGTTTAACAAGGACATTAGCTCCGTTGCAGAAAGCTCCAGAAAATTCACGAGTCACAAGATCTGTTCTTACCAGTCACTGCGGAGCAGTGTCAAGTACGGTCAAAACTCTAGATTGATATTTTGTTTACGTAGAATATATACTTCACTGAGAGCTATACATGTAGCTGGCTTATTTTTTGTCTTGGTTACTGTGTTTAAGGCATACGCCAAATCTTTTGGAATTTAAAGAATATAAAAGTTCGCTAAATCACCATGAAAACCATACATTTAAAAAATTTTTATAGGTGCTGTTACTGCTTCTTTCGACAATATGTTTCCAACATTTCATGAGCGCAAGAGACAAATAACTTCTCAAAATAGAGATGACATTTTAGAGGACTTTGGATTAGACAAGTTGGTAGTTCACGTCAGTTTATACTATTGAGGTATTAAAAATGATGCCTAGGATAATTAAAGATCTTTCCTCTGGATATATTATTCATGTAGAGTTTGGATTTTAAGCAGTGTAATTTTCGGATAGCGTTGCCTGTATTCATTTGTAAACTTAACTTAGTATAGTGACTTATCATAGTTAGCGTATATAAGCAATTTTTCAATTAATAGGTATTAGAATAATGTGTTAAAAATAAAAACTGAGTTCTGGCAATGATTTAGTTGTTGAATAATATTAGCGTTCATTATCCCATTTTTCTTGATATACAAAATATGATTTTAGATACTCATGTATTTAAATATTCGTACTATGTTGTACTTTTAATGTTAAGGATTCGAATGAAACCAGATATTGTTTCGTTCTATCGTACACCTGGGGCATTTAAGTTTTGCAGACGTATTAGTGCTGGGCCTACTATAGGTGTGCTTTTGTATGAAATTTGTCTCTCGTAAACTCCAATTTGCATATTATGTATTTATCCTATAATTTAAAGCATTTAGACTATTTCCATGAGTGCAATAGAGGAAAACCTTTACCAGAGCACATTATTCGACAGGTGTTTTCTAATTTAAACAGAAGAGATTTGGTCAGTGCTATGAGGACTTGTAAATGGATGTATACTGTCGGGTTAGTTTTCTAGAGAAGTATTTCGGTCTTGTAGAAAGCTACTTAATTTCAGGTCTGGATGTTTAAATTGGGAACATGTCGATCTTTTTAACCGTACTATTATGGATTATTCATTAGTGACACTGCTTAATAGAAGAGTAAAAGTTATTCGAATGGCTGATACAAATGTAAACAATTGTTAGGTGGAAAGTAGATTTGATCTATATATCTTATTTTTCAGGTTGAAACTGATTTACCTACCTGTAGTTTTCCTCCTTTATTGTGTCCACTTTTGGTCACACATCTTGATCTTAGCCGAGCAGTATTTTCTAATCCATCGTTATTAGTTACACTTTTGAGAGGATGTGACAAATTAGTGGTAAAGACCAAATATGTTATTTTTTTTATCCGTATAAAAGGTTTTAAGGTTTGATTAATTGCATATTATACTAGTGACTAATTTCAAATTATTTTTAGGGGCTATCATTGGAAAATCACCAGTTAGATGGGCAAAATGAGATGTGTCGTGCTATAGGACAGAACAAACACCTTATAAGTTTAGATTTATCTCTGACAAGTGGTATTACGCCAGATGGTGCCCGAGCTATTTGTGAAGGATGTGAAATGTTAGCAAATTTACTGACATTTTTTTAGTGTATACGAAATCCAGTCAAGGATTATTTTTATCTAGCCTAAATAGAGATTTTGGAAAAGATTCTAGATCTTTATTATATAATTGAGGATTTAATTGCCTGAAAAGTTATATTTTACTTTTATTCAGACTACAAAACTTTAACTTATCCTGGTGTGGCGTAAATTCAGAGGCTGCCGGTATTTTTTGCCGTTCACTTCGTAGTTCTGTCGAACATTTGAATATGGCAGGTACTCTGGGCAAGATCGCGTTGAAGGACGAACGTGAGCTAGCACTTTATTTTACGTAACCAACATTTTAAAATTGTAGTGGTATACTTTAACACTATATAAAATATACTTTAAACATAGTTAATGAATAAATAATTGTGTTCATTTTACTAAGCTTATTTCGTGCTAACTCAGGCACTGGAAAATATTGATACCGAATAATCGTAAATACATCGTAAAAAATTTCAGATGTGAAGATGTTGGTTGGTTCTTGTCCTAACTTGAAAGAGTTAGATCTATCCGATAATGTCGAGTTAACTGAACAAAGCCTAACTGTAATTAATGAGTTGCCTCATCTCGAAGCACTTTCACTTAATCGTTGTTACGCAATCCAGCCAATGAACTTCCTGTAAGTTTTAGACTACCTATAAAGTTTCAAGTATTGTTGATATTAATGGCGAGTGTTGGTGAATGCAGTTCATGTGGACATCTTCAAATGCTTAACGTATTTGGTTGTGTGACAGAAGCCGGCGAAGGCGCTTTAAAAAATGGACTTCCAGATACAGAGGTAAATGGATAAAAGACTAAATTTCCTTTATTAGGTTTAAAATGTAAACACTGCAGGTTAATACTTATGTGTTCAACTACATTGCGAAGCCCACAATTCCTCCAGCTGTTACGAGTATTTGGCATCAACGTACGAAAGATATTTATTGATGCTATCAGAAAACAGTCATGAAGGGCGACTGTTCTGACAAAACAGGTCATGCATTTATTTTTTGAGAAACGGGTCATAGTTTAATTTTTTCACGCAAAATTTGCAATATATATATATTGCCCAGGATTTCGTACGGTTCTGTTGATCTCTCTAGGTATCACATTTCCTTTATTCAGTGCTACTTTAGAAATTACTTTATAAATTCATCCACTATTTGTTGAATATGTTGTCACTACATTCGGTTGTTTGTTCCGGTTATCTTAATGCAAGTTTTCAACTATACTATACACTCTTATACTGTAAAATATGTTTTTAAACTTGACATATCTATATTGTGTTGTAATTTAATGAATTGACTTCCTTCACAAGCTGATCTCGTCTACTATCTGTGTCGCAGATGAGCAATGGTTGCAGAACCTGACTTGTTCGGCTGATCTCCATGGGGCATCTACACCAGCCATGCTGTGAGGTTTCTTCTCAGATGCTAAGATAATAGTTTTATAAGATATTTTCTTACTAATTTAATAACTTACCAGCATCAAGAGCTCCATATGTGAACATAAGGTTATACACTCCGGACGATATACGATGCATCTAGAAACGAGTTCCTTGGTACAAGATGAAGCAGATAATTGCTACTGCTTCAACTTTCCAAGCGACGATCTAGCCATTGATTAAGAACAATTCTTAATTCTTCTAAAGGTTGTTCGTCGTACCAATTTTTTCTCGCTTGGTTCCACTACTGTAAAGTCAAGAATCCATTCGGCTCCACATTGTGCTCTTCCTTCCACTAATTCAGTATAGGCGTCTTTCAGAAGTATTTGTGTCGCCTGGAATTTTAATCCATTTGAAAAATTCTGTTTTAAAACATTTGACGTTAAGTACGTTACTTCTTTTAATACTCGGTTATTCTTTTGGGTATTGTGCGAAAGATGAACAGATCCTGATGCTTTCTTGAAGAAGTGGCATTCGAAGACAGTGTCATTTCCCTTAATGTGAATGGTAAGAATAACTCCAGTGTTCAAGGTATAATTCAGGAAGATCAACTGACCATCTTATTATCCTTAGATATTCCAAAAGCTAACCACCCACCATTAGCGCTTACTTCTAGATCTGCCTGAAATATATAGCAATTAAAATCAGCGTTAACTTATTAAATATTAGCAGAGGTCCTGACTTCCATCTCGATTATTAAGGCCCGTCCCATGTGCTTCCATGTTATCATTGCAGAGCAGTCAGAGGCATCTTTGCATCCACTAGGTAGCAACCAACATCCGCGAGTTTTTCCACAGTCGCTCACATGTGTTACATGAAGGCTGAGCACATCCTGGTAATGTATATGGTTTGAGTCATACTTGATTCATTTTTTTATAGATCAAAAAACATTACCGGTAGGGACAGTACGATTGGAACAATGATAAGAAACATTCCTGCAAAGTATGCTTTTAGAGTATTTTGCATTTTAAAGAAGACATAAACAGTATAACGAATTATGCGTAGTTCGAAGTATAATTGCATTTACTATTATATAATCAGAGAAGAAAAGAGTTCTTTGCTTAGCATGGTCATACTTCTCGTAGTTCTACTTATATACTAGTTGTTTGAGCGAAGTTGAGCGATGAACTATCGAGTCACACTAGTTTTTGTCACGCTGGCTGTTATAAATGGTGGTTAAACAGTTCTTTCCGTCTCTCTTTAGAACAATGGAAGCCTTGAGGTAGATCATCTTCAAATTGGTGTGGCCATTGTAGTGCTTTGTGAAGTGATGAATTAGCATGCTTAAGGTCAACAGAACAATATGGTTTAAGCCTAAGCCCAAGCCCAAGCCTATACAATAGAAGCGGAGAAGCCAAGTATTCTAGGAAAGTATTTAGCATTTCCATAATTACACTATTTAGATATTAAATGTTACTTTTATAAGAAGGAGGTAAACTGGTATTGTTTTTTTTAATCTAAAGCATTGATCCATCGAAGGAAGCTATGTACTGGCGTGGCTATCTAAATATTTTTACTTGTTTAATCTGTATTTATTGATTTACAAAAGTTCCAGAAAGAAAGCAGTATAACACAAATTAACACTAAAATTAAAGAACTGCGTTTAAGTCTAAAACAATATTGGATGTAATCCACTACAAATCGGCACAAGAGCATATATATAAATACGTTAAATTATAAGTATTTGCGTAAGGCACATAGCGCTAAAGATCGCATATAAAGGTGAAAGTTTAACCGTTTTTGGAAGTAGACATGTCTCAATAATTCTTCATAGTGGGTGAATAGCGATACGTAAATTTAGTTATGAACAGGAATCATCTACATTCGTAAGTGAGGATAATATTTAAGGATCATTCTCTACGGGTTCCTTACACTGTGTTGAAAGAAAGTCTCTAACACCTCGTGAAATTCCTCCATCCGCTTGTGGATCCTGCAAGAGTTGGAATAGAGCAAATTATAATCCTGATTTTAACTATGAACAATGAAGATACCTTGGCGTAAATTTCCAAGTGATTTTTTCCTTTCCAAATGAGAGCACATCGAAACTCAGGATCATTCTTAGTTAGAAATTTATTGATCTTCTCTAGGCAGTCATGTACTGAATGTATTAGACATTCGTTTAGTTCATGGGTTGGTATAATTAGGGTCTCACAGGTTTTACTGTTGGTCATGATTGAGGACAACCTACGCATACTGTTAACACATTTATTAGGATAGAGTATGTGAAAATAGTGATGAATCAATGGTGGAAACAAAATAAGGTTTGTCATTTTGAAATATGTTTTAATATACTCGAGGTAATGCTTATTTCTATGGAGATTCAACGAGCTCTTCCTTACCTTTGCTTAAAGTAACATACGGTAATGGTTTCATCATCTTCGATATGTCTTGTTGTGTATAGAATGAAGGCTTCCCAAAATCACCATTTCCTTTAAACCAACCTACGATTCCCTAGAAAAGCCTATAATTAGGGTCTTGTTCATGTTTATTTGTTCTAATTTATGGCATAATAAATGGACCTGATTAGCATTCGTGAAAAATAACTGGGCCCATGTAAAAAATGGGAACCCAGCCCCTTGGGGATAGGTAGTTAATAACTGAAGTGGTAGATCATGGGGCATTTGACCATATTCGACCACCTGTAATTAACACTATGTGCATACATATTGTTTGATAGTTACTGGTTAAAACTTACTTCAATCTTCTCATTCTCAGGTGCCCTCTTCTTTTCGGGCAGTGTTTCAGACTGGTCAACGGTCACTCTGTAAGTATTCCAAGTTTGCAAT
Organism: Heterorhabditis indica; assembly: GCA_020740425.3. Taxonomy (NCBI): domain Eukaryota; kingdom Metazoa; phylum Nematoda; class Chromadorea; order Rhabditida; family Heterorhabditidae; genus Heterorhabditis; species Heterorhabditis indica. Next base: position 111,836 of record JAJAVP010000129.1, on the reverse strand, counting down.
TAAACAGAAACTCTCTTACATCATATTTAATGAACTCTGTGCGAAAAGATTCCTTAAATAAAGTTATATGAAAAGTGAAAAGGAGGGTGGCTTACGGAGAGCATTTAGCTGCTGCGAAATCAGCACAGTCAACTTCAAATCTGAAAATTATAATTTTTGTTGACGAATAGCCAACAAAATATTATAGATGGGACAATATTTGAAAACTGCGAAGGAAAAGTCATGATAAATACTACAACCTACCTAACCATTATCCTAAATGATCCGAATTGATAAGCTATTATTTGGTAGAATGGTCCAAAAGCATGCTTGCCACGTGGCCTTGTCATTTTTTTTTTGAGATTTTGGTCAAAAGTAACGTGACCTATCTCCATCAAGTCAGACGCCTCCATTCTAAACTATTGGTATACATTTCTTATCTATATCTCTTCTTCTTTGCATTTGGGATAGGAATGTATATTATTAACTTCAAACAATACAAAATAATAGCGCAAGAATTGAAAAAATTGACAGATTTCCAAATCCTACTATTCCATTGATGAAGAAAAGTCATAACTGTATAATATGCGAGTCAGTAGTAGTGTTACAGTGGTTAAGAAGTCCGGGATCGGTACTGTTTCTTACAAGAAAATATACTATAAGGGTGTTCAGGGAATTCGTCATCGATTGTTTGATAGTTCAAACGTGGATGGCCTGTCCTCGAGAGTTATGTCCGAGTGGATTGATTGTCGGTTTTCAGTTGAACGGGTCGGGGTTCGAATCCGGGGGAAGCATTTTCCGATGTCCAGGTATGCTACTAAGCCTTCAATCGCAGTGATCGTTCGTAGTCGGTGGTAATTCAACTGTGGAAACACATCATGTTTCGTCTGGTGGTACTTTCGAAGCAGCAATTCATTCGTTGTTTAGTTTGCGCCAATCACTCCCAGCGATCCCCGTGGTCTAGTGGTGTGTGCGTCGGACTCGGTCTGTGATGTCGAGGTTTCGGTTCCCTGCGGCGGCAATTGAGGTGGTGTATGGGTTTAATCTAAATTCCAGGTACTCTAGTGAATCATCGGAGGACTATTTCCGGAGCGTCCGTTGGCGGTTTAGGGGCGTTTCTGGAGGACGTAGTGTGTCCGACGTGATTGGATCCGCTGATCTCATCTAAAATGGGCTGTTGTCGGATTATTTTCGCAAAATTAAAACAATCTTTGAAACATAACTTAATACATCCATGAATGCCTTAGCCCCACATGGCTAAGGCCTCCAAAATTAGGAGAACAACTCCCGACCCTAGAAAGGGTCTACCCTCCAGAAAGGGTATAGGAGAGTTCTCCTTAGANAGCGCTGAAGAACTAGAAAAGTGCTGCGCTTATACGTTTTCTTTGGCCGTACTTCACGCGGGTTTGGTTTTCGGGGCCGCAAAAAAAATGAAAAATTTGGGCATAGATTCGTCTTGGCTCAGTTATGTGGAGCCCCCAGACGGGGGGTTGGCACCAGAGTGCCTACGCCTAGAAGCAATCCGGCACACAGTGGTGCCGAACGCCCCCCAGCGTTCAAAATTGGCCACACCTCCTGAAGGAGGTATGGAATTAGCTCAACGCCGTCGATATCCGAAGGCGGAGCGAGAGCTAGCAGACACTATGCCTGCGCCCAAGCGAGCAAGGAATAAAGCAACAAAACCCACCCACAAACTCACCACCAAACTTGCTCGGAAACAGACAGCGCGGCCACACCGGGCAACCTGCATTGGCCATGAGGACCGGCCGAGTTATTGCCGTCGAGTTGCTTGTGGGGGTCCGGTTTCGTAGCTTCGTACTTCACGCAGGTTTACGCATGACTGTTTTAAAGAAAAAAGGGCATAATTAGAGGTCGGTAAACGCCTCCACCGGCCCCGAACCTTCACCCATGCAGGCTGAAACCACCCATCAATCCACTCGGCCATCTCAACACACTCCGCCGGACAGCTATCATGTTTAATGAGCTCTACCCAACTTTCACATATCAAATTTTCCATGCCTGATTGCTTAGACACACTTCTGACCTTCCGTATCTCATCGCTATAAAGCTACAATAACAAGTGTGAGAATAAGGAGATCTCATTTATTCTTATTCATATACACTTGTTGCTCTGGAATAATGATCACCACCCGTTAAAAGGATAGATTGAGTCCTAGGTTCCAGTAATCTCCCAAAGCCGAACTTACGTCTAGTTCTAAATATATTTATACTTCTAATAGTTGAACTTATCAGTATCTGTGGCCTAATACATTAGCGTTGTGTTGTCACATTTTTAGGACTAGTAAAATGAATATTTGATGGTACTTCCCCATAAGTAGTTGGTTTGTGCATAATTTCGGAGCGCATATCTAGCATAATTTTGTCTAAGGTAAAATTTTTTAAATCAAATAATGTTCCATTTTAAATCATACTCTACCAAATTTTTTCGATTTAAATAAATCCATATTTAATTATAAGTTCAAAATAACGTAGTGTTAAGTCGAACAATTCCCACATGTCCTTTTGTTTAATCTAAGCGTCATCGCAGTAGATGTGGCTAGAAACATTTGTAATGTCTACGGAGATGACGCAGTTAGTAAAAGTATGAACTGGATATTATTTTCTCGTTTTCAGGAAGGAAATTTGACAGAGTTAATGGTCTGTGCTCAAGACAAACATCTGTCTCTGACGAGGACCGTTGAAACACTATAACGATCCACGCCAACCAAATAGAGAATTGACCAATGTTTGGCTGTGGTCATTCAACAAATGTTTATCAAGTGCTAAAAGAAACATGATTAAGTAATGCGCCAACCCAATAAATTGTTAGGAGTGAAAAAATGTTGATAACTTACATAAAATAGTACTTAGAGGCTTGAGGTATCTATTGCATTTAAATGATTGTCGTATTATGAAATATATATTTATTATGAGATAGTAATGTTCATAATTACATCCTAGAGATTGAAATTTTCAAAAGAACGTGCGAGTGTTTTTTTTAAAATTTGATAACAGTACTGTATCTATACCATATTAGGAATTTTAGAAATATTCCTAAAATTTGTTAGGGTAAAAGTAAGTATAATTTTTGCGAAAACAATCGAAACATTAGAAATATAAGTATACCTACCAATAATTTGACAAAACAGTCATACCTTGTAAGAATACATGTTTTTCCGACTCGTTCACAATCAATTCGAAATAAGCCCTCCCCAGCTTCCTATACTATTAATAATCTATATTTTACCAACAGTTTTTTTTTCTAAAAAAATTAAGTTGCAATGTACAGTAATATTTAGAGAATTAATTTAGAGAGAATTACAAATAGATAAAATAGATAAAATTGCCAACCTGACAGAAAGCAAAAAGTTTCTGTAGATTGACAGCATCAGTGATAAAGTCAAATTGACCAAAGTCAAGTGTTTTCTTTTTCTTCTCAGCAAGAAGCTTAGCAGCGATAATGGCTGAATCGAGAGAACCGTCACGAACCTGAGCTAATTTTAAAAAAAGCCTATACCACTTTGTAAAACAATAAAATAAAAATGTTATATAATGAAATAGAAAATCTATACCATAAGTTTATTTTAAGTAATATAAATTCTGGAAAGCTGTGAACTTATAATGGAGCAGCTGCATCTTTTTAACTAGAGGAGATGCTGATTTCGGGTGAAAAACATAATTTATTCCTTTGTAAGAATTTTCAGGCCTCAAAATTCTAAAACAATCTTATGAAAATACGGACGAATATTTAAAAACTCTTCCCTACATGTATATAAAAGTTTATAACGGAAATGTTTACCTAAATAAATACCTGCCTATTAAACGACGGTATATCTAACCATACAGCTGTTTTATTTCAAGAGGATAGTAAATATTTATCGTAAAGTAGGGTGCAGTTTACCGAAATTCTCGTTAATATGAAAAGTAAAGCATTATCTCAACTTTCAACAGCCTAGGAATATTCTCAAAAAATAGTTGTCTAAAATTCATTTAGTATAACATATTTAAATTATAGCCACTAACTTTAAGATGGTTCACATCGTAGATCACTATTCCGTGATCTTGCATCAGCTTCCCACCCGGCCAGAAAAATGACTCCACTGGCATTCCAGGCACCTACGCGAAAAACTATCTTTACTGTTTATCTCAACATCAACACTTATTCTCCTAGTATTACTCACCAGAATAGTTGGAGTGTCATCATTCAAATACCATTGATACGATCCAATTCTATCCACATATTTCGTGCTTGTTGGTCCCCCTTTCCCTGACAAATTAACGAGAGGTAGTAGTCCATAAGGCTCTTCTTCTAGACCTTCAAACAGCCAAAAACCATCCGTCATCTAAAAATAACTTCTTGAGAAATAGATTTTAGAAACTAGCAACAATTATATTTATTACTTCCATAAACTAGTAAATGTTAAACAAGTAAAAAACACTGAACGCTATATAAAGCTCTTTCTAATAATATGAAGGTTGGTTAAATTCACTTGTGAAATAACAGTCAAAATTAATAGTTCAAAATCATTTTTTACATCGAATCTCAAATAAATTATCGTCCATCCTTTTGTCGCATACTGTGTAAATGCACTTAGAACAAAGTACAAGATAAAGTAGAAAATTTTCGAAGTGGAATCAATGGAAGCGCGGGGGTGGTGTTACACCGAAAATCTTATGCAGTTCAAGATGTAAGTGGCGGGATACGATGCATCAATAAATAGCCACATACAGCAACATTGAGGAGTTTAAAGCTGCATACTGAAGCCGGCGCAACATACAAGTAGCTAAAAGTGCTTTACACAATAAACTCTTTTTCTAATCGGTGAGAAATGTAATTTTTTAATTATGCAATGATAACTGATTTTTCCATGGCATTCAATTAATGCATTTCATGTAAACTAATCTTCTCTAATTAAAAAATAATATATTTTAAAATAAGACAAGAAACGTAGGAATTCTACTAAAAGATTCTACTAGACACGATAGGCTTAGATGATCTATAAAGCATAAAAATTCAATGTTTGGGTATAAACGCCGGCGGGGGTGCCCGTACATTACAATGCCAGCGCCTGTTGGGTAGGAGGGACAGAACAAGAACACAACATCACGTCACTAACATTTCATACTGCCCAAGAGGCACTGGACCTGAACAGCACCAAAAGATGAAGAAGATCCACCAACTGTCCAGTCAAGAGTCACAGCATTTGAGAGCATGCCGTACATCAGCCAAGATTCTCATTTCCTCACTTTTTCTTTGCTGCTTTTCAACATACCTTCTTTCTTGATAACTCTTATGCCCCTCCTGAACAATCACAAATGACATCATTTTCAAGAGAATGTATAACTTGATCTTAAACAGACACTGTTGATACACTGCATAGAAAAATTAGTTTGATCATTTATGTATAGCGTTTAAGAACAAACTTCCTATTGGTGCTACCATTTTGCTACAAAGTTGATAAGCTATTAGAAATAAGTAAACTAAAATACAGGTAGATAATAATGAAAACAATCTTTTTATAAAAAAAATTACGACTATATGAACGAAAAATGAATTGTGCCTTTAGTATCAAATATTACTCTCTTAAGTAGTGATTCCTGCAAAACTGCTTTTATTATTAAATACAACTAAATTGTATGATTTACGTATACTATCCTATCTATATTCAGCATAACACTTCTTTTTTGTAATATAACTTGGAAATCATCCCGTAACCCTGTTTTCATGTAAAATAATCTTTCATGTTTTGGGAATTATTTACGTGGTAGTGAATTCTGATTAATATCAAGATATTAGCAACGGATAATCTCCGAGAGTCTTCAGCCGATGTTTGTCTGCAAGATTTAACTCATACTTATTCATAGTAGACCATAATTTCATGTTTAAAAACGTATACTTTCATTGTTATTCTGTAAATTTTCTTATTTTTCTGTGACCTTTGCTTGCTGTAGCAAATAAATTTCTTACAACTACAATTACGTTAGCAAAACAATAATTTAGTACTTTATTTTTGGTTCATACAAATACTTCGAAGTCGTGAGCGACATACCAACTATCATACAGCGAGTTGATTTAACTGTAACTCATAGAAATAGGCTTAGCGGATAATGACTAAATTTAATAGTTTCCTAGTACATTAGTTTCTTGCGAATATTTGGTTCACGGCTTGGTATTTTTGGTGATTGCTTAAAAATATATTTATATGAGAGGTATAAAATGAGATAGGAGAAGACTGACTGTCGTCATGTTTAATTCGAACTTACATTCAAGTACTAAGTACTTTAAGATTGAGTCTACATTGCCTGTGAGGACAACTTACACTATATTTGTCTCAAAACAGAGAGTGCATGAGTAGAATTTCTGAAATATAATGTTCTTTCGTATTAAATAATTATCTTTTCACTTACCATTCTTTCCCTGAAACCTGTCAAAGGTTGGGTGATGTATTTCTCTACGAACTAACTTGGCTTATATGCGACTGAAAACAATTGCTTTCTCAATATTGTTTAGGTTATTTATTTATTTTAGTGTTGACCTATTGCTAAATTATGTAATTGATGGATCTACGTTCAATTTTTAAAGTTCATATTATGCTCATGAGAGTAAAGTATTATAATATGGTAACTGAATATTAAACCTTTTTTTCAGAGCAATCATTTTTGTTAACGAATAATCCACTTTGATATTTCTAAGACACCAAAAGTTGTGTATTATTTGCTATGAAGATAAGGTTTTAATTAAATTTAGCCTCCACTCACTCTTTCTATTCTATATTACATCTTAATTATTTTTCTTAGTTGAAATCAAATACTTTGAATACGAAGAATTACTGTAGCATAACAACGTTGACTTTATGCCTAAGCCATTAACAGATAACTCACGATGGTAATCTAGAATCTATGAGCTTATGATTAAACGACAACTCCATCACCTGATTATCGGGGATTCAGTATTATCTGAACCACTTTGACGATCATTAAATTTCAGGCTTAATTCTTCTCCCATCAAGTAAAATTACCCGTGAAGTAGTAGACTCAGTACATCAGCAATATCTAGCGATAAGTGGTGCATTACTGCAACCTTCATTAAAACCATGCTGCTCAATGTGCTCTTGTCCTCTTTTGCAAGTCCGACATTTCCCAACTTTTAGGACCAAGCAGGCACCGAGTAATGTCTTAACTCTAGTAATTTAAGTATATTAACGCAACTTATGAAACTATCAAAATCCATTCTAGACGTGACGCGCAGTTGATATTAATAAGTACTAAAGTCTCGTGTTATGGAAAAATTGATTATATTCAATTTTTGTTGTTTTATGTTTAATTAGTGCATTATTTTGCACAGAATATAAACACTTTATTGGTGGTCTACTTTCAACTTACGATATATCTTCTGCTCCTTTTCCTATTGTTTTTTTTACCGATAAAGTAGAGATCTTGGGTAAATGAAGTAAACAAGGAACTATAATTTAAAATATTGCTCTCGAACTAATCTCTTGATTTATTCTTACATAATTGTTAAAGTCCAAATCATGTTACCATAGAAACTCAATTCCTAGCGCTTATTCTTCCCCCAGGATTGAACTGAATCACTATTAACCTTTGATAATTTGTTACTGTTTCTCCATTTGTAAGCAAATCCATTGGTTCAGAACAGCTGCTAGCTTTGTTTTAAATACTAAGTAGTTGTGGACAATAAATTAATACGAGATAATGTATAATTGCTTTCCAAGATTTAATATTTATTAGCAATGCTTGATAAATGATGTCCTTATGTTCTTTAACCAAACTCTTATACTCTTCTATCAGTTATGACTCTTAGAGTAATTTCCTAATCTTGCAAAAGAGGCTTTATTTGAGAGCTATTTAATAGTAGAGACAGTTTTCTTTAATAGAATATGATATCCATATGAAGACAAATCTAACCTAGAAAGGTTCATGGCTTCATTAAACTTTTTTTCTTCTTGTTCATATTTTCCATTTCAGTTCCTCTACAGGTAACTCGTGTACTCATGATATTTGTTATTCTAGTGTCATTATAGTCATATTTTCCTCACAGGCTCGTGATTAGTTTTTTAATAACTTTAAATGTACTCATTTATACATTTTAAAGTAGCTCTTATCTTATGAACTGGAACAAAAATGCTAAGGTAACGTATAATGAATCGGATGCCGTGCTTAATTGGCTCACAGTTGGATGCCTATTTATGCCAACTGAATATGAAGATTAGCTGTGCTACTCAATGCAGTAGCGCAGATTTTATTCTCATGTATGTCATTTCTGAAAGGAAAAATAAGAAGTGACGCCCTTCCCTGAAAACGATGTAGTAGCAGATACTTCTCTTACTCAACACCTCAGTTTATTAGCACATACCTATAATTAAATTTTTACTCTTCAATCAATATTAACATCTATTTCTTCCGGCTCTTATATTATTAACTTCTTTTACAAACGCCTTATTTATTACTTGGTTCCCTGAAGAAATATTGAACTAATGGCTAGCTATAAACAAATTTCTCAGCATTGCTAACTTTTTTCTTTTTTATTAGCCTTCAGAACTATAAACTTTGTTTGAATAATCAAGCAAACGCACATTAGAAAGGTCTAACCTTATGAGATTCTAAAAGTTTACGTTTTCCAGCATTGAAATCCTTGCTTTTCTTGTTTAAAACGATAAATATACAATTATCACACAGACAAGCCTATGTATTAAGTGTTATTTTTCCTAAATAGTCATTATATTTTGTAAAATATCAGGATAGCTTACTAAATTGCAATTATTCACACAGAATCCTGGAAAGTGTTTTCGTCTATGAAGTGATTTGGAATGAATGACGCTGATTTTGATACACATTTTCGATCAAGCAGCAGTAGTTTCTTAAATATCCTGTACACATTTCCTGGTACTTCTGAATGACATTCAACGCACGTACGTCGTGCTCATGCATCAAAGAACTACAAAACATATGCGGGTTTAAGTGAGTTAGAATTTTTAATTCGGTGGCTATTTTCCTTAATATTACTTTATTGCTGTATAGCATTATTAAAGAGAAAACTATTTTCTCACTTACTGAGATTAAATTTGTAATGTTTTGGGAAATATTTGCTGTATTATTCAGCTCTCCGCCAGAAAAAACTAAAAAAGTTATTAAGGCAATAATTGTTTAAACATATTTATATTTTCTTGCTTATAGCATTATACCAGCAACTTCAATTCCATCGGAACCATCATCTTTTCTCGATGATCCCGAATTCGGTCGCATGGTCTACACCATATCTATTCTTCTAATGTTTTCTCTTGTCATTGTTCTTCTCATGATTAGGTCTATCAAAAGGTCAACCTCAACTATTCAGGTCAGCAGTAAATCGGTGATTATTTATTTGTATGCTTTAGTGGTAGAGTAAACAATTAAAATTTCATGTTTATTTAAATTTATTTTTTCTAAAGATAGTTGGTTTTAGGCCGTTTAAAGCCATAGATAACTCATTCTCATTTACAATTTATATAATTCAAAATATAATTATTTTCACTACCGATACATATTAAAACTGCATGTCCTATTGTATAATGTCCACATTTTTTAGATGGAAGCTTTGTTAGATGCAATGCGATTCAGAGAGGAATTAGATCTACAAGAACGACAGCGTAGACGTCTATTAAAAGCAAAGACAAAAGTGGGTAACTAGAAGCACCGTAAACATAAAATGGAGGACTAATGTATAAAAAGTTTAATACTATAACTAAAAAAACAAATCAATACCAATCCTTTAATTGCTACATATGATTTGCTTATAATTTGAGCCAAAACTTATTTTAATAATGGTTCCCTTCCAGGTCTCTGCTTGGTTAACACGGACTCACGGAATTCCTGGTGAAACCAGAGGATGGCGGAGCAGTCCTCAACTTATACAACAACCAAGGAAACAAACTAGGTGAACCTTCAGTGAAAATAATTCTTTTTCCTTTCCTAAAGCAAAGGTTTTTATACTTTGAGCTATGGATACACATGAGTCTTAACTCTATTCCTAAGATGAACATTTTGCAATACACAGTAGGACTGGAATATTGGTTTCAAAACACCTATAAAGCGTCTTGAAAGTGAATATGGAAATACGCACGCTAGAAGATCTTTCTGATGTAGAAGATACGCCGGAAGGAACATTTAGTCCGTACTATTTGATTATTATAATTTACATACACTTCTGGTATTTTGAATAAATAGAATTTTGGAGAACAAGAATATACAATAGTTGTTCGTTAAAAGATATTGTATCGTGGTTTCTATAAGACAATTCCGTCTTGATGAGATATTCCTATTACGGCGAAATTATCAAAAGAAACCATTGAGAAACTGCTTATAATGATGTAGTTTCAACTCAAAGAAGAAAATTTAGTGATATCAGTCATTCTGTAAATGTGTGAAAATGCGGGAAATTATTAAAATTCAATATCTTCTATTATTTTACAGTTCAACAGTATCGGAAATACCACGGGTGGTAGTGACTGTTGATGCGGACCAACTGATTCCTAGAGCACATACTCCCTGCCTCTCTTTGATGTACGACTTTAATGAACATGAAATAGAGATTGGAAAGTACAACGTAGCCACAAGAAGTTCTATATGTTCAGAAAGTAGCCTTGGGAGAGAATCCTTTACGAGTAGAGGATCGGTTAGCTTAGACATTGAACAGTACCCTCCAAGACTTAGTTTGGAGTCACATAGTATGAGTATAGGATAAATATTTAATCCCTCCCCAACATTTCTGTTTATTTTACTCATATGCATCAGATTTGCCTCAAGCAATAAGTTAATATCTTTCAGAAATTTGTAATGTAGCATGTAATTAGCCTGTTCTCTCTTACGTTCTCTTATAAATTAGTCTTCTTCCTCACCTAGCAATAAGTTAATTAATTTCGTTAGTGATGTGATAAAGTACACCATTCCCATGCTTCAGTGATGCCATGTATTGTCAAATTTGTTTGTGTACCTTATACCACACAGTTTTTATAATTTTTCGTTTGATAGATTGCTCAAAATACTCTCTTTCCAACTCATAGTATTCCTTAATTACGTTTTTTCTTTTAAGTTTAATGTCTGTTACATAGAGTATATGATAATTATTCTATTTGAGTAAGTAATATTATTATCAACTAAAACAGAACACCTGTCAATCGTCATGAAGATCACTACAAACACCGGGCACTTTTTCCTTAATTTTTCAAACATTTTTTCAAATGCACAAAGTAATTTAATCGCTTATTTTTCAAGTAACTCTACGCGGTACTCCTTTATTTTAAGAAAAAAAATAGAATTATATTGATAGAGGATCATGACTCGGTGAGATCTTGTTTATACGAACCTACGTCACCAGAATGTCCATTTTTACATCTGGATGTCAAGATAACAGAACTTTCTCATTATATGATAACGAAATAATACAATAAACGTAATTTCCCATTGGTTTTCGTGTAAATACCAGTGTAGCCCTTATTTCAAACGTTTCAATAAAATAGTACGTTCAAGAGTCCATTATAAACGTACCTGCAATCAATTTAATAATTGGCTTTTTTGCACAACGATGACGGCAAATATCCAAAGGAAATTTGATGTCGGCTATTACCAATTACTAGCTATGCTTCCTTCGTAATTCCAACAAGCCTAGCCTATCTGATTCTTCATTGTTCAAACTGTTGTTCTTCAGTCTTAAATGAATTCCCATTTTCTTACACGTACTTTATTGCATTAAGCCATTTGTTGCTCAGCAACTCATAAATTATGAATTTAAAAGATCAAGTACACATTTAAGCTCTATTTGAATAAAACCGGTACTAAAGCTCTTCTGCCGAATAATTCTTCCGTATAAGAGCTCTTTCTAACACCCTAGCAACGGTCGTCTCATCAGTTCCAAATCAACAAAATAAATGAGTTCCTTTGTACCGTATTTATCTCATTTTGCGAGCTATCCATTTTAAATGATCTTACCTTTTCTGTATATTTCATAAAATGCATTTCGACTTGAAGTAATAAATGTGTTATGGAAGCTGATGGGAATTATCTAATATATACATTTTTCAAGTGAAATATGTGGAGGTTACACTACCAACGCTGAAGTCGATATAACCCATACAATCGCATTACAAAGTTGCATTTTGTATTATACCTTAACTTTAATCTACTTCTAAACACTGTTGACATTAGAATTAGGAATTAAATCATAATGAACTCGAATCGGAAACTGAATCAATATCCGGCAAAGTATCACTTTCAATTGCCATGCATGATAACTACAACTTGGACACTTCGCTTCATTTCTTATTCACACTTTCACAAATACTTTGAAAATCTTCTGCGAATATGCCTATTGTAATGCCATATAATAGAATTACTTCGTATCGGAAAAACTGTCGAAAAAAGTCAGAGTTAAAAGAACATAGGAAATATGAATCAATAGTTACTATCAACTAAATTCTTTGAATATGATGATATATTAGTTCAAACTGAGAAGCACGTTGAGTGTTTGATAGCGGGGAAACTGAACATTCTTTAGTTAGCAGATCAATAATCTGCCGTATTCCTCTCCTCGGTATTCGCTTACTACAACTACTTACGTTTTGAGACAAAGCATTTTACAAATAAGCCGCACAATACTCCACTACCCTTCGTTGCCATAGCTATCGAAGTGAAGTAATTGAATTTAAACGACGATATTACAATGAATTTAAACACCTCTAATATTCGGACTAATTGTACTACAAAGCTGGACTTGCGGATTGAGTGTTACAGAGAAATGCTCAAATTAGCCAAAACAATAACAAATCAGTTATGGAGGGACTACAAATATTCAGAGGTTATTTCATTTCATCCAGTCGATTTTGTTTTCGTTTACGCAAATTGTAACTGTTCCAACTCCTATTTTTTTCAGTAAAATTAAATTTTTGGAATAGTTATCTGCATAACTACACTAAATTCGACTAGAATATATACTTACAGTGATCGATTTTTTTGTAGTTACTGCACTAATTTTATTATAGGAGTACATGGCAGGAGCAGATCTTTATACTACGGTGATATTGGGCTTATTTGCATTAATTATCATATTGTTGATGTTTCGATCAATAAAATCCACAGAAACACTTGATGACCAGGTAAATTTGTGAATATTTAAGGCAAATGGCTAGTGCCCCTACATTATAATCAAGATTGCCTTAGAGACATCACTCTAACTGTTCCCCATAGGTTACTTTTATTGGAATTCTATTAAGAAACACCTGTGCTACCAGATGTTATAAGACCAGTGACAATTTAATATATAAAGTAGACCTCTTACGTAAGAGTATTTATTGGAACTATAAGGTCTCTCAGCCAAAATATGACAGCAATTACTAACATAAGGTTTGCCTACTTTACTTTTTGCACACTTGCAAAGAATATATAAATAAATGTCATAAAATAATAGAACTCTATTTGACAAAATTCTAACGTATTATAGTAAAATTACTATATACTATTAAGGAAAATATATCCACTAAGGGCACCATAAATAATATCAAATAAATACTTCAATTCGCTTAATTGGCTACAATGAGGACTAACTATATTCTAGCGTCAAAATCATTAAATACAAGGTTTTGAGGTGGCCTTACTTCTTTGTTCTATGCAAATGAGAGTAGACTATGAAGAAAATGTACGCCAGAAGAAAAAAATGAGGCGAGTCACCTCATTCTGTTACAACCTATATAGACTCATCATCTGAAAACAAGAATGTATACTTTATCTAAATCTTTTAAGTTTAGGGAAGCTAAATTTCGTGCTCAACTGTGGTTGAACGAGATTAAAAACCGGGGAATACGAAAGCTATCAAACCGGGGCCGTAGCACGAGTTTCTCAGGTAAGTACTTCAATTTAATATTATTTTCAATATATTTAACTACTTCTAGGCTATCTAAATTTAATTTACTACTTATGAATAACCATATGACACCTATTGTTTCGTGGCAAAGTGGTAAAATACCTTGACAACCAACAAGACTGTCTAGGTTGAACTTCTCATCACTGAAGACTACCTAGATTCGAGATAATGCGTTTGTAGCCTTTATCTCTAAGCAGCGTAAAATCGAATATTTTCCCATCCGCAGCTCATGAATTGTCGAACGAAGTGAAGTCTTTCATTTATGTGTACTTGTGGGTACATATTCATGTGACCGAACAATATTCGGACTGTTGTTCAGCACCTCCCACATCGTAGTTTTTGAAGCATCAATGCCACAAATCCTACGGATTTGATTGATCCTGATCATACTATTCGATGCTACCCGTAAAATTATCTTTATTTCGCGATTATTTAATTTGACAAGACGCCGTACCATATCCGTCTTCTAGATGCAGGAAATTTGTCACAGCCTTCCTGGACCAGTTGACAATATCGGTAATCTGCCTCACTTCATAACCACTAGTTGACAACGCTTTGATTTGACCTCTTTCTTGTAGACCCAGCTTAGGAGCACGACCCAGTAGTACGATGGTTTAGAATCAATGATTTGCGCATCTTCGTTAAAAAAACGACAAGACACGTTAAGTTGGCTATCATTTCCGAACGCACTGTATATGGTAAGATCCGGTTGGAGCACATTTGTATATGCAAAGATTGTATTTTCAAATTCTATTATATATTCAATACACAATGTAGATTTAGTCCGTTGAAATGTATGAAATCTCTGTGGAAAGAGTCCATTTTTAACGCCTATATTCTCTTTTATCTCCAGTCCCTCGTGCTCGTGACTCATCCATCTGTAGTGTACCTACGCCTATCCGCTTCAGTCCATTTCGTATGAAGCCACCACTACGAGCCAAATCTTATCAAGGAAAGCTACCTGCTATTGTAGTTGAGGACGAAAAGACGGTTCAAGAGCAGCTCTCTGTTAGCAGCAGCAGACCTATATCAAGGTACTTTTTGAAGAAATAATATACACAGATTAAATAAGTTATTTGAGAAATTATTTTGACATTTTCATTTTTTCCTTTAATTATACATAAAGTGGTAGGATATTTCAATTTTATGCGAAATATGTAGTAGAATATACTAACAAAGCAAAATGATAGCACATCATTATTACAGACAATCATCAGTGTTGAGCTACCCTAGTGAAAGTTACTCAGTCGACCAGGAGATAGCATTTCAGTTCCCTGATCTTGCGACAATTCCTCTATGAGTGAATTTGTTTCTGATAAAATACAAATAATCTTAAAGTGATTAATAATTAGATGACAAAGTAAATATCATATAATTAAATCATTCAATTTATGCAAACAAGTTTACTAACAAAAATTTTTATATTCCGTACATAGTACTAAATAATAATACGTTATTGCCAAGAGGTATTTCATTGACACAGAGAACATATTCGATCTCAAACTAAAAATAGTCTGTACAAAATTGCAATAAACCTTTATTATCCAAATCATCTATTAAAGAAAAATCGAATTTTGTGAATAAAAATATAATTAATCAACATTATTTGTACCATATTCAAATTACCATTTAAAGGTATATTACTCTTCACGCATTAAAAGTCTCAAAACGATATATATGGTGTTTTGTCTATCGAGTGTGCTCATGCACTACTAACGTGTTTACTATATGGCTAGTGTGACGAAATGCACAAAGCCGACTGTCATGCAGCGCAGTCGAAGTCGTTGTGACAACTGTACCTGAATAGAAATAAAGCTACGTCAAGGTAGTGTCTCTATGTATGCATGTAGTTAAGTTAGTATGTGTGTGTGTATGCGATGTTTCTTCTATACATTCTTTTTCTCAACATTATGGCTGTCCATAGCTTCTTTTTACGTAGTATCTACTTGCTGAGTAATTAATGGAAAATATGAACAGTATAAATATGTGAAGTGATCCGTCTAGTAGTCTAAACTTGAATATTGTGGATACTTATATTGTAATACGTGTATTAAAAGTGAGTCTTGTTATATAGTATATTATAGTAAATATAATTCTTAGTATCTATATTGCCCTAACAATTTAGTGCTGGTGCTAATGTTGTTTAGTATATAATTAGTTATGGTTTCATAAAATTGACATATTATAGTTCGAAATTCTAGTTGCATTAAATTTTTTAAAAGTGGGATGTTCGCACCATGTATTCTGTTATCACCGTGTCATATGCGAAATGGTGAATCAGCTGTTTGCACTTCATTTTCTAGTCGATATAACTTTATCAGGAATTATCGATTTTTTAACTTTATTAAGTTATAAATAACATGTTTGTCATTACAATAGCAATGAATTATATTCAGAGCACTGATAGAATTACAGCATGGATTTTTATGATATTATCCATATAATTCATGAATACTTCTTGCATCTAGTACTCAATCATGTTTATATATGTAAAACCATTCGCAATATCTCCTGATTACATGATTGCGAAGATTAGGGAATGTTGATATTTTTATTAACAACTATAGTATATTTTTAAAGGAGTATATTAGTTTCTTTATTATTACTGCATATTATAAAAAATAGATCTGTGCTTGAATTATAATACCAAAGATGTAACATTTCTTAATATTTTGATTCCGATTCATTGATTATAGTGTTATATTGTTTTCTAATTAGTTAGCGTGCATTATTGTTTGATTTCTATTGGATAGAAAAAACAACCAAGTTTATTACTGTTCTAAAACTATTTGCGTTATATTTTCAGATAAGACTGTAATTACGCAGAAATAATGGTATTCAAGAAAATGAGCTGTTGGCTGGTCTCTCCTAGATACTGGTTTCTTTGGGCAATAGCTTTCATTTATATTTTTTCACATGCGGATGGACGAGGTTCGTTTTCATATCATAATTTTTGTGTTCATATGCGTGGTTTCGAAATGGTTAAGAAAATTTTCAAACTGTTGTATACCAATAACTTTTGTATACTAATAAGTTTCCAGTTTTCCAACCATTATTATGTGGTACAAACACTTAAGTATGCTGATCAATATATTGACATCATTTACTACCGTAAATTTCTTTAATTAGTTGGGAATATATATGCACACTAGACTTCGTTCTTTTTTAAAATATTTAGTCTAATGCATTACTGATTAATGTAGTAGCTGTTTTGTCTTAGTTAATTTATCACACCAGAACATAGACGCAAGATTATCTAGATAAGTACAGGATGGTGCTGGCCACCGTGTTAGAACAAGATGCAAAGTGCGCTGTTATCATGTAGCGTAGTGGTATTGTCTTCGAAATATGTAGATATCAAAATGAGAAAAAAACTTGAATTTGCCAATTTTGGGGTTATTGTAAGTCTATCTGTACACGGTATTAAGAAATGAAAATAACTAAGTCTCCAAGTATATTAATTTTGCTGATAGCGTAGTGGTTAATTTTTCGACATTCGAATTTTGTCTACGAATCATATTTGAAGGGTTTCTTTGTAAATACCTGTTATATGTTTGATAATTTATAGTTTTAGTAGAACTTGGTAGACGTGGAGATGATGGTTTGCAGTCGGGTTTACTTCGACGTGGTTTGGGTTGGTTGGATAGTGATTTATAGCTTGGAAAAGTGTTGCATGAATTTTATGTTGGGAGATATAAATATAGAGCTATGGTTTCGGGTGATGTCGTCTACGCTAAACGGAATTTTATTTTAATTTTCCATCCAAGACGGAAAAGTGGCTACTATATGGATATTCTTTGCATGTTTTATGTAGTGGTAGTTCTTCATAATATTGCTTTATATGGGAATATTTGTTCCACTTAATAATTGTGGACTATTATTTCTCACGTAAGTGTTCTAACGAAAAGTAGATAAATGTTTGTGGTGGAAACTTGTTACAGGGAGTATTTTATTCAAAGCTACAGATTGTAATGTGATTAATGATCGGTTTGGAGTGCATGGTTGTTTTATTTAATAAGTATCAGTTGTGTGGGGTAAGGTTTTGCATAAAACTAACCAAATTTGCATTTGATTATGTGTGTGTAAGAAGCTGTCCTTGTTAAATTTGTATGGAAATTAGAAATGCCACAATTTTATAGTATTATTTCAGCGTGCGTAGGGAGTGAAACTTTTGCTTGTAATGATCAACGATGTATTCCACGATCATGGAGATGCGATGGTGATTTCGACTGTCGTGGGGAAGAGGATGAAAAAAATTGTAATGGTTAGTATGGATCTAGATGTATCATGGGCATATTTTATTTTAAATATTGTACATGTTTTAGATTTTTTGAATCATTGATGTTATAAGATCTAAACGATAATAGTCAATTGACATAAGGTTATGTCAGTATTGATTTTGTGCAGTGTCTTGAAATAGATTTCATGCTTGTATTATGGAAGTAAAACATACTTTATTTGATATTTAAAAATTTTAGTTACTTGTGGTAAGGAGGAATTTCAATGTAATCATGATCAACCTAGTCGACATTCTAAGATTAATCAACATGCTTGTATTCCAAAGGGATGGAGGTGTGATGGTGAATTTGACTGCGAGGATAAAAGTGATGAGAAGGATTGTCCACGTGAGTTTTCTTTCTTAGGAGAATAATTGGGGAAAACTATTTCGGAATAATTATTTTAGGCTTGGAATTGTTTGTGCTAAGTAATATGGAATAGAAAATAGATTTGAGGGGAAAACAACTTGTCTTTATGGAGTAGAATACTGTGATTTATCATTATATGAAATTTTCAGAGGTTAGTTGTCAGAAGGAACAATATACATGCAAAGAGTTTGATGGGCAGTTCACGTTATGTATTCCAATGACATGGCGTTGTGATGGACAAGTAAGAAGCTCTCTTTGTAATTTTAGAAGTATCTAGCAATTTGCGTTAAATATAGAATTGGTTTTCAGAGAGATTGCTCGTCTGGCTCAGATGAAGAGGGTTGTGACAAGCGTAAGTGCGATGAAACTGATTTTCAGTAAGTTCATATTATGAACAATATTTCTAATTTTTTTAGAGAACTTGTGTATTTATATGGACATCATGTGTTTAAAAATTTGTAGGTGTGCCAATGGCATTTGCATCTTTAAGAGCTGGGAATGTGATGGAGAGGATGATTGTGGTGACGAATCAGATGAAAAGAATTGTACTACAGCCACAGACAAGATGTGCGAGACTAGAAGCATGTTCAAAGTATGCTTTAGTTGTTAAATAGAACTTTTGTGTAGTAATATAATTAGCAACTTTTTAGTGCAAAGCAACAGATGCATGTATTCCTCATAGTTGGCTATGCGATGGTGAAGCGGATTGCCTTGATCACTCAGATGAGACAGACTGCAAACCTGCAAATCCACCACAATGCAAACGTCCAGCATCGGAGGTATTTTTTATTTTTTATGATACTTTTAGCTTTATTCTTAGTATACTCAACATCTATTTCCACTCATATATTAAAATGATAAGCATAATGTTACTTTTTAGGAATTTGCTTGTGTTTCTGGTCGCTATTGTATTAATACGGCATGGAAATGTGATGGTGAAGAAGATTGCCCGGATGGCAGTGATGAAAAAAATTGTGAATCGGAAATGAAATGTACTAAGGACATGAGGAAGTGTCCGAATAGTATCCAGTGTATTTCAGAGTCATCATGGTAGGTTGTATTATTACCTATAAGCAAATACTGTTCCAGTTAAGTTCTATTCAACGCATATCTAATGGTTTTTGAGATTCTAGGTGTAATGGTGTAGAGGATTGTTTCGATGGAGCAGATGAACAAAATTGTAAATCTGTTAAAGGTAGAAGTGGAATAATTGTGGTATTTAAAAAATACTGATGTTTTCTGAACTTGACTTTATTCAGAAGAAAAATGTGATGAGGATAATCAGTATACTTGTGCAGCAAATCCCCCTGTCTGTGTTAATTATAAGGATCTATGTACGGATGATAAGCATAATGATTGTGGAGATCATACATGCGCGAAAAATATTAGTTGGTTTTCTTTAGTTTTTTCGAGATATTTATGCGATAATGTGAGATTTCGGTAATGTCGTAGTTGTTCTAGGTATGTGTGCAGAGAAAAGCGACAATTGCATATGTAGAGCGTCATATGTCAAAGGTGTTCAGATATGTGTATGCCGCTCCGGCTTTAAATCTGTTAATGGAAGATGTATTGGTGGGGATTTTCTATCAATTTATGTTTTAATTGATAATTTGATAATTAGGTGATTTAAGATATTGTGAATAAAAAACTCAGTAAGTTTTTATAGATATGTACACTTATTTAGTAATGATAATTATAGATATCGATGAATGCAAGAATCCAGGCACATGCGATCAAATTTGTAATAACGAAGACGGCGGATATTCATGTGCATGCCATCCTGGATATAAACTAAGTCATAGTTCCAATGCTACTGTTCCAAACAGATGTCGAGCTTTAGGAAGGGATCCTTTAGTGCTACTAAGTAATAGGTAGGTACCTGAGAGATTCTTTAGGAGTAATATTACCTAAAAATTAACATCATGATTAAATATAATATGTTGCGCATTAATTGTCCAGTAGGGATTATAAATTTGGCCTAGATTCCTTTAGTTATTATTCCATCATGATAAGTGGATAGAATGGCTTTTCTTTAACATACCTGTATATTTGCTTTAGTAAATTAGTTTTGTTTCCCAATAGCCATGGAGAAAAATTCTTTTTAAAACAGGTATGCAGCAAAATTTAGTAATAAAGATAAAGCTTAATCTAGGGCTACAATTCGGCAGTTTGATTTGGTAAGAAATGTTCACGTTCCACTCATAAAGAGTCCCGGATCTGCTGTTGCCATGGATTTTCACCTTAAGAATGGAGTTAGTTTCATTCCTTTATTGTTGACTATTGTTTTTCTCAGGTTTGTACACAAAATTTTCAGACACTGATCTGGTCCGATATTGCCTTGCAGAAAATTTTTATGTGTAAAATTGGAAACAAAACGGAACATCAACATTTAGCAGTCAGAGAGAAGGTATAGTTATAGTGATAGATTGTTAGTTTTAGTTAACCTCATTGAGTAAAGCTTCAATAGGCACCAAAGTTGCCATAATATGTTCTCCAAAATTCTAAATTGAGAAAGTTTGTTTGAAAATGAAGCATTTACTCATGTATTATATAGTAATGTCTTATTATTTGTGCTTGTTGTGACAGCTGTAAACGGAATCAGTGGAGAATTTTCGGTATTTCAGGTGTTCACTTATTAGGTGAATGTTACATATATTGGAAACTTTTAAACCAATATCTGTAGTAGTAATAATAATTAACTGAGATTTTATTGTAGTTTTATGTGAATTTCTGTGTTTATTACTTTGTCATCCGCATTTATATATTTTGGTTATTTGTGTTCAGTGTGCTGAGGGTGCACAAAGCGTGTTGATGGATTCTGATGTACATACTCCCGATGGACTTGCTATTGACTGGATCCATAATTTACTTTTTTGGACAGATGGTGGCCTTGATCAGGTTAATTTCATGAGTTGAAATTGTTTTTAGTTTAGAGATTTCTGTGCTGTCTACTATGCATTTTGTCATTTACCACAATGAGTTTTTTAATCCTTAACATTGTAAAAGTTTTAAGTACTTTTAGCTATAAATAGCTACGATTTTTTGGTATTATAAAATTTGTTTTAAGATTAATGTTATGGACCTCAACACTGGAAAGCGTCGTACATTGTTCTCGGATGTTTTGGAAGAGCCGAGGGCTATAGCTGTGGATCCAGAAATGGGATTGATATTTTGGACGGATTGGGGGAAATCGGCTCGTATAGAGAGGGCTGGAATGGATGGACAGCATAGAACGGTAGAATTATATCTACTTTGTAACTACAAATGTTTCCAAATTCAGCAAGTATATCAAAAGTTGTTTTTTATACTTATAATTATTCATAGCATTTTGGTTGTAGCTGTATTTAGGAAACTGAAGTAGGCAGTGGGTTCAGGTGATTGTACGTGGTGATCGAGTCAAGTGGCCGAATGGGTTAGCTCTGGATTACATCGATAAAAGGGTTTACTGGGCTGATGCAAAGGTCAAATCAATTTTTTCTTGTGACTACTGGGGACATAATATCAAGGTAAGCTATATTAAGCTGTAAATATTTATTAAGAACTCGGCTATTATGAGTTGTTTTCGACTGAGTTATGCTATTATATGTAAACCTTTATTTATAAGGATGATTTATCAAGGTTGTTCTGCATTCTCACCATTATCTAAGGCATCCTTTTTCCTTAGCAGTTTTTGAGGATAGGATTTACTATACTGATTGGGAGCACGATGGAGTCATTACAGTCAATAAGGTAGTGTTTGTTTAGATTTACTGTTCATATTCCTGCGCTGAAAGTAATGCGTATTAAGGTAATATTGGTTCAATTACTGGGCTTTAGTTTTAGAATTACGTGTATAGGAGTGTTGAACTAATAAATACCGTATATACAGGTGCACGAAAAGTTCTGATACAAAGCTCAAGTGCTGTTAAATTAGCATATATGTAGTACTTAAAGCCTCCTTGGACCATGTTTAGAATTTCATTAAATTTCTCTTCTCTGAACTGTTATATGACGCCTAAAGCTCTACACATCCGCCTGTATGAGCAAGGAGGGAAAAGGGCTTCTATTGCTAAGAAACTCGATGTCACGAGGGTGGCTGTTCACCGGACTATGAAGCGATTTCAGGAGCTGGGCACAATAGAGGACCGTCACCGGAGTGGAGGACCCAGCTCCGTGAACACTTCTTGCGTTCGAAAAATTGTCAAGAGAGGATCCTTCCTGATAACAAGGGATCGATGACGAAGGTGGCTTCTGACCTCAATATTAGTCCCACATCATTGAGGAAAATCGTCAGACGTTAACTGGAGTTCCACCCATATAAGATCCGCTGAGCTCATATAGTGACAGAGAAAATGAAGGCGAATCGTTACGAAAGAGCGAAGAAACTTCTAAACGTCGTTCGGCCGGGCCGCGCTTCGAATATGCTTTTCACTGATGAAAAATTTTTCACTGTTAACCCCGCTTGCAGTAGTCAAAATAATAGACAACTTCTTCAACGTGGACACCAAAGAGATCTGAGCGACTATCCGTTGATCAGACTTTTGGGGCAGAGATTTGGCCATCAAATTCACTTGATCTGAATCTGATAGCAATATGGTCAGTCTTGGAAAACAAACTAAGTAGACCATCCTATAACAATTTGGACTCTTTTAAAGCAGTCTTAGTGAAATATCGGGAGGGAATTAGCCAAGACGAGCCGCGGACCATCGTGGATAACTTCGGGAGGCGTCTAGGAACTTGTGTGACC
>JAJAVP010000129.1:0-87741 GCA_020740425.3 Heterorhabditis indica | reverse complement strand
GTGTGACCGTAAACGGAGGAAACGTTGAACACCTACTGAATTAAATTATTGTTTGGTATTTTATGCATGTTCAGATAAATTTTCATGGCAAATACTGTCTACGAAATTACTCAACTTGATCTCTGTATCAGAACTTCTTGCCTACCCTATATATATATATATATATATATGATTTCCTTCTTTCTTTTCCAATCTAAAATAAATATTGATTTTATTATAGTTTACTGGCGGAGAAATGCGAACCGTAATGCAGAAAGTATCAACGCCAATGACTGTTCGAATCTATCATGAGCAAGCTCAGCCTGGGAATCAAGAAAACAATAAAGTAGGATTTTATTTTCATGTTGATGAATATATTCAGAATATTTATTTTAATTATTTAGTGTAAAGATTCTGGTTGCAAAGATATGTGTTTGCCTCGCGCTGTCTATCGTCACAACAGGCAAGACGAGGAATCACCATGGGATGGGAAACCATATGCATGTGTGTGTCAAAAGGACACTCCTAGTGATATAATCGAGTGTGCTGGTACGTTAATATAATTATTTATCTAAGACTAATTTTGCTATCAGACTTATATTTGTTTTTGATGATTCAAATTATCTATTGATAAACATTATGCTGCTAAAAAAATTCACAATTTTTTATAAGTCTCCTTGTAAATGACTTATCGAATTGACTTCACATTTTTACCTAATACTTAGAAGTCTTGTTAAAAAATGATTTTAAAAGTTCAGCTGATATTGTTACATTCCTCAAAATTTATTAAAATTCAGACCTTTAGTTGAGGGTTATACCTCTCAAGTCTTTTTGAGGTGTTTTCATAAATGCTCGATAAGTAAATATGGAAGAATGATTCCGATGTTGGGAGATTGAAAGTACTCCGCACCATGATATTCCTACTGCTATCATTAATCATTGATACTTCAATCATCATTAGGACGTCCCACATTAGTCATTTTTAATAGCACTAAATTCATATTAGTAGTTACATTTTTTTTTAGTGGATCTAGCGACAAATGGTGCCAGTAATGGATTTTCTTTATCAACTATGTTATTCCTTCTTATGTTATCAATCTTTACCGTTATGGTGAGTCATATTTTTAGAAAAAATAGTACATACAATAATCTTTTTGATTTTTCTCATTGATATGATTTTTAAGGGCTTTGTTTATTATCGTCGTCGTCGTTCTACCGGGACGTTCACAGCGCTTAATTTTGATAATCCCATATACCGACGTACTGTAGAGGCAGAAATGGATGATCCTTTTCGTGATCCATTTAGGGACGACCCATCAGCTGATGGAGTCCTTCCTCCCTCTAGACTTGTACTAGCTGATCCAGAGAACAATGTTCATAATTCAATGGTTAGTTTTGTTACATCTGAAAGAATTCACACCAATTAAATATGACCATGAGTACATTAACGAACTTTTATAATTATTTAATGATTAGATTATTGTTATAATCGAAGATTAAGATGTAAGTGAAATCATTTTTTAGATAGAGCCTATGGATCGTCCTTTGACTTCATGATTTTTTTTTAGCTTGTATTTAGTATATTCTATTTAGAGATTATGTGCAATTGTCCTCAGTTATTTATTTTCTCTATATGACTCGCTACTTTTTATATTTGATAAGGATTTCTTTTTTATTTATTTAAACGTATATTTTCTTATATAGAATTGATGTTTGGTATTTACTTTTGAAGTCATTAGAGCTTCGATGTGCGGGGACTATTGTATTATCATGTATATCTCTTGTCTGTGATAGTTGATTAGCTACTCGTTTCATTTTCTTTTTAATGGTTACGCAATTCTGAAAGTATTGTTCTATCGCTGAAATGTTCTTTGTCTGGATGTTCAAGATTTCGCATCCTATTCGTCTTATTTCTCCCTAAGGCCTTGATTATCTAGATTCGTGATTAATTCATTCAATATACAGGTGTGTCGTCGTTGTATATCAGTGTTCGGCCTTTTTAGTGATGTCTGTTTGCTTTTCATAATATCTCCAGGAAGGGATTGTGTCTCACTTTTGTCATCCGCCTCCGAGTTCACTGTAGCTCTGATGATTTGATCTATTTGTGGGTTTTTGTTTGTTCAACTAGCTCTATTCAGTTGTAGCGCCTAGCTGTTTGCTCACCCTTTACAATGTGTATGTTTCAAATCATAGATTGTACAGAATAACACTAATAAACGGTTAAATTGATGTACTAATTTAAGCTGTCGAGTTGGATTTTGATAGTTTAAGTAAATTATCTCAAATATACGTTTTAATATGGGAAGAGGGTCCCTTTCCAATTAAGATGTTAACGTGCATACATTCCGTGAGGAGAAAGTTTTAAATATCGAAAATAGTGAGCTTAATTGGAATATCTACTCAGTTATAATTGCTAATTTGGGGAGTACATTCCACTCACGACTAGTTGCAAGCTATAGTAAAGAACACCGAAACCTAGTGAATTTAAATATCATAAAGTACAAGCTTCATTGAACCTTGAATAACGGGATAGCAGCTTTTGTGTTTGCCTGCCAAACTCAAACAATGCGGAAGCTGGCTTCAGTTTACTTATACAGGTTCAAGACATTTCAGCGTCAACCGCCGTGCCATTCGGTGCTCTTGCTCGCGTACATACATCTACTGATATTTTTCGCTTAAAGGATTTATTCCATGATTTTATGTTTTGTTTTATTCTTAAAAACCATCACTACTAGGTATCAGTAACAGTTATGTACACTAACTTATAACAGTGTAATTTATAATTTTAGTGAAGAACCGAATGATTTCCTTGTATTTTATAATGACAAAGCACCAGCACTCTGTAATATGAAAGTTCCTTATAGATCTATTATAGTATGCCAAGAAAATTAGAATTAAGAGAAAAAAACATTTAAATCAATCGCAAATTTTATTTCAGTGCTTGTGTATAGATGTAAATATAGCGTATAACAAGAATTTTAGACTTCCTATCTCTAGATAATTATAATACAATGCCATTTCTAGCTAAATATACGTACTGTGATAACTGGTTATATATTGGTAATAACCCTTATGTTATGCCGTTAAAATTTTAGTGAGGGAAATTTTGATGAACTGCCGAGCGGATCGCAAATCTACAAGTGTCATATGTAATTGTTTGAGAAATATACTACCTGTTTAACTTAATATATGAAGAGAGAAAGAGTTAGGTGCATACATGATGGAACAAATTCCACATAACAGAGTTTAAGAACATCGATGAAATAAAACCTAGGCCAAAGTAAACGTTATGTATATCATTCATTTTAGACTACAAAACTCTATTTGTTCAATCTTCACGTGAGTCTTACTAAGACTCTCAATTCCGACTTGCATTGAAATAGCAAACAGTAATTGATCATTTCTACTTTATAGTATGTAGTTTATGCACTTGGATAACTTTTTCACCGACATTTTAAATTTAAATTGCTAACGAATAAAGAATCTATACTTTTTGTCTCTGAAGTATACATGTAATGAGATGATCAACGAATTCAACTTAAATGCTACTTGATTTATGGTTTATTGATCTTCTAAGTTATAAAGAGTACAATACAACGAACAAGTGAGGTATGATCTAGTAATGATCTATATTTAGTACGATATCAATTAATTTACCTATGCAAGAGTAGGATAGCTTATATGAATTGTCTTTAGTGGTTATAGAATATACAACTGTTTTGTAAAATAACTAACTTCAAAAATATAGAACTGCAGTTTTGTTCCGTTTGAATATTAAGTACGATTCGAAATCTTAATTTTAACCACGTACTTCTTGAATTAATGTATTTTATTTCGTACTTTTATTATTGTTTTCTCATCCTATATGTCCCTATAGACTTTTCTTGATCCTATTTCGTTGGTGTCGATGCACTTCAGCGTCTGCATAGCAACATGGCACTGCCGCCGCCCACTGCGTTTTGGCCACAACTCGTGCATAATAAGGTCATAAACTTGAACCATTATCATTACTCTGTATTATAAACACATAATTTTATCAAACTAAGCTCTCTAGGTTTGTCAGCTTTTTCTGTTTTCCCTTGGTAAGCAACATGTTCCTTTCCAGTACGCCTATTTTTCATCTAAAATTACTAGCCTTATAATTATCTTGTGGTATTTTTTCAAACCAAATACTTTTTCAAAGACTTTTTGAGTGTGACATATATTTTAACTACGGTTTCATATTTTTGTTATGTGAGTTTTCTGAATGCTTTAAAGAAGAACAGTTAGCTTTTATTCACTGCGTGTTCGAATACCCAATATCGTAAAAGCAGTATTAACAGAGAAAATTGTTATTGTGAACTCAACTTTATTACATTTTTATTGTTGATTTGAAGAGAAATTTCCTCTACTATCTATAGAAACAAGAAATAATTTGTTCTAGCTCGTTTTGCAGAGAATTGCTTCATAGTAGTTTAAAAAAAGCGCTTTGCAGAAATAATAACTGCAATATTTTAAAAATCTACTATTGTACTAGTAGCACCATAGGAAAATAATAGAAGTAAAAAATTACTGTTAAGTGGTTATATTAATTGTAGATGTATAACTAGCCATTACATGTTATTTCATAATATAGTAAAAGAATAAGTGAAAAATTAGAACAAACAAATTCCTGATATGAAGTGGTGTAGGGCGTTGACTACTGCATTGCACAAAGTGGTGATTTAGTAGTTGGTGCCAAGCATTGCATATTATTGCTGCGTCACCACTGCAAACAGATCAATTACAGTACTGCTTGAAAATATACTTGTATACAATTAGGATGTCGTAAACAATCTCTGTACACATAATAGAGTGCACGAATTAGTAGGAGCTAGCAAAAAGGATAGTACTGCTTACTCCTCATGACCACATGGCATACGTCTTGGTTATAAGCTGTTCCATAGTCACGTTTTGGCGCTTTATCTTGCTTGTACTGAACGGAACTACGGTTCATTGATATTATCACTTGTGCAGTAAAGCAAGCGATGTTTTGATATTAACAATGACATACTTTACCATCCGAAAGTGTTGTCCAGTTTACTCATGCATATATATATGTATGTATCTATGTATGTATTTGTATATATGAGTTTATATAGGCTTCGTGTAATCTCTCAATCGCACAAAAAATTGTTGCTACTATTATGTGAACTTTCCACTTCTTGAAACTACGTTTACCCGTCATCTTTAGCTATATTGTTTCGCATAATTATTAGTTTTAGGATGTTAGAGAAGGAAAGGAAGGAAGTTTTGCCAATTTGTCATGGAAAAGATCAGGAAGTGCGCAAATTTTTAACATTTTTGTCAATGGTTTTTGTAGTGAGTTAATTTTCTTTTATACTTTTATATTCTTTCTAAATTATTATATAAACACTCTTGTAATTTACGATTGGCAAACCTATAGTAAAATATTACTGAAGATTAAGTTTTAGACATCTTAGTGGTCTTTCGAAATTATTAGTGTACTTCACAGCATCCAGCTTTAATTGTTCTCATGGGAACACTCCTGTCTGTACTTAGAAATTATTGACATTATTAGTCCAAGAACTCATAAACATAGGGAATTGATTTATGGAACTTTTATGGTATGTTATTTCAGGGGTTTGCTTGGATGGCTAATGAGATTGCTCTTGCCTGGATTCACGAAAGAGTTCCAAGGGATATTTCTCCTCTACCTGACCTTTGGTTTTCTTGGTTTCCTGAGGTACAATTGAAGAAAACAACACTTATTTACTAATAATTAATTACAGGGGAAATGTAAATGTATTATCCCGTTTTTGGAGTAATACCTGGTTTTTATTTTTAAAATTTAATGTTTTTTTAAAATTTGGTTGTCTTTATTATTCTTTGGGAATAGCAACTATTCTAACCGTAATTATATCATAAACCCAATCACTTAATAAGGTTTATTGACTGAACATAAAGTTTAACGGGAACTAAATTGATCTGAACTTAAAAGTTTAAATAAATTTAGCGCAACAAACACTGATAACAGGGTATTGAATCTAAGCAGTCAAGATAAATAAGAACGGTGACATACGTAAAACTTGAATTTCAAAATTTTTCATCTAAAGTTTTTTTATGCATATAATATGTAAATCTTAAACATTGTTTTACTTGAATAATTGAATTTATTTTAGATCAAGGGTGCAATTCGGGTTACGGAATACATCATGATTATAATTGTAGTTAACGCCTTGATAATCGTATTTTGCCACCAACATAGGTAAAGTGGTTTTTGACATTTTGAATATATATTAATATTATTTTAAATTTAATTGCTATTCCTTTCCGGTGGATCGTTTCGCGGCGTGTTTTTTTCTGTGCGGCTCTATCTTACTGTTTTAGGGCACTCTGCATAACAATTTTCCAGGTAATGTTTTTTCTTGTTGGCATCTCCGCTCCTATCATTATATGTCACTTGTCTTTAGAGGTTTTTATTAAGGCAAACATTACCATTGTCATACGTTTCCTCTTATTATAAAATTCTTCGAATTACGTTAAACGATATGCAATTTCTTAGCGAGTCGAATTATTATTTCAAAGGTAACTGACACTGCCGTTAATAGCAGCGCAATTCATGCTAGTCGAACCTAAATAAATCAAAGCAAATATGCCTCCTTAATGGCTCTACAAGGGTTTAAACCTGCGGATTAAAATTAAATATTTGTATTTAAAGGAATAATGGATTTTTTAAACTAGTTTCGTGTCACATACACTATCGAGTAAATTGTAACTGATTCTATATCAAACAAAACAATATTTGTTTGAGTCATAGCTTTATGTATGCAGTTTCACTCTCAATTATGGAAATAATATAATCAGTGGGTTTGTAGAACATCACCTAGACTGTCACAAATTAAATTTTAGTTTCATAATTAATCTAAAGTCTATATATATGCGAGATTATCTTCAAATAATAACGAGTCAACATACTTAAAAATGTTGTCGAATTGTAGTTACTATCACTTTTCTTGTTTAGAATTTTCTAATTAATTCAATCTAAACTAACTACTATCTCACCACATGTTAACATCAAGTTCCTTGGGCAGATAAAATCGTGACGCATGTGCTTATCACTTAACTACTCATTAATTTTTTCTACTTATCACCTTTAGCATATGCGTTATATCCAGTGGTACAGAAAAATTGAACACTGTGGCCTTAGATTTAATGACTTTTCGAAAGTGCGGGAAATGTGAAAGATAAGACTTGCGAAATTTGTCCAATTTTTGTTGTTGTGCATTTGCGCTAAAAGCCATATAGTAGTGTTTAAGTAATTTACTCTCTGCATATTATGAGGTAATTATTGATAAGTAGTGACGGAACAGCAATAATGGAAATATACCATAAATTTCTTTCCAGGTTCCTGTTCCCTCGTTAAACACATACTGTGCTCCAAAGTCAAATGGATCGCTAGATATCGTCGCTGGACGGGTGGCCAGAATGTTCTGGAGCGCGGGAATTGAGGTGGTTCACCAAAGAAATATTGAGCCCATATAATTATTAATGCTGTTAATTCATATAGGGGTGTTTCATATCCAAAGATTAATATTATTTGAATGGTGGGTTGCACTGATAGGTTTCAAATTATAATACAGTGTAATTTTAAGTTTATCTTAGCTAGTTTCAATCGTTTATACATTTCAGACTTTGACTAACAAATAAAGGAAATTTCAGCAGTTACGACCACGTGAATTATGTGGGGATCTCATAGTTTCTGGACATACACTTACAATCTTTACCGCATTTTTCTCCTTTAAATATTATGCCCCAAAGAAATTAAAGGTATCTTACTATCTTTTTATGTGAACAAATCCCATAGTTTTCCTAGAATGTCATATTTTAGCCCCTCGTTTACCTACTGAATGTCCTTGCTGTCATTGCCGTTTGTGCCATTCTGTTTGCTAGAAAACATTACATGATTGATGTGGTGTTAGGGTAGGTAGAAAATACAAATTAGTGGTGAAAAGGAAAGATTAAAACAAAAGTGAAGACGATACTCCAGTTGCAAGAGAACTATGGATATAACGCCTCAGGAGATATGGGAGATATCATCCGACATAGGATTGATGTACACATTCAAGGCAACGATGATCAATTAAAGATGTGTTTAGGTATACTGTATCGTCTCGCATATTTATGGAATATCACTCTTTGATGGTGTCATATCATGAGGACGCTCTAGACCGTAACCTTTTGTCGTGGTTAGATATTTCCCTTTATCGAATATATTCTTGGATATCAACTGGTTTGAGTTTTCTGATATATTGCAGGTCATTTTGGGCACGTGTGATACCATTGTTCGAAAGTGATGCCCCATCCCCATTTGTTTTCCATAATCATATCGAATGGCCAAGCACCTGTCCACAGCGAATCCGACGAAGAATGGCATAGAAATACGAATAATTAATCCTACCTTTATTTCGACAATTTCAGAAAACTGTTCATTTTAGTAGCAAGTATGGAGATCTCCATCAAGGCCAATTTAGGTCTGCGGTCCGTGGAAGTTTTAAAGAGCTTTTTTTTTGCTATATAAGAGCAAATACATTTGTTGATCTAGTGAGATAGTTTTCTGGTGATAGTTCGCCATAATATACATTCGCATAGTCTTCTAACGGATTCCACTGAAGATTGGTTTATACTTTAGTGAAGTGGGTACTCACATTTTAGAACTAAAAAGGAGTCCGATAACTACTGTGTAGCCTTTCCCGGTAAATATACTATCAGTATGTGCATAATGACGATCATGTGAATTTGATTATGGATTATCTTAATAAATAAAAATTCTTATTTTTAGTATCGTAGCTCAACATTATAGGCAAACAGTTTATTGCTCTTTGAAACCTTGGCTGTGGTAATTTTAGTGTATCTGAATCTGATTAAAAACATCAAAGAACGCTAATGAGTGAATTAAGTACAGTAACATATACAATGAATTTGTTTTAGGAAGAATAGCTCCAGATTATGCAAGAAATTTAAACAAATGAAATGCGAATCAGCACAATTTAAATACCAAAGGTGGATCGTTATAGAATAGATGGCAAAAACAAGCATTTCCAGTCAAAACGCACTGTTCATTCCTCTATTGTGATCTTGTTTTTAACACAAAAAACCAATTCTAATATCCACCATAAAATCAAGGATTACAGTTTAGTTAAAAGGATTGTGAATGAAACAAAGTGATGTTAATTTGAGCAAACCGTGATTCCTATACGGCAGCTGCGCAACAATATTGGAACTAGAAAATGTTTAAATCACACTAACTAGAAAACAAATTAGTTAAAAGTAGAAAAGTAATTTGCGTTCAAGATAAAATACCTAAAATGTAAACAAGGGTATTGAACCTAAAATGTATGCCAATATTCTAAAATAGCTACACATACGACATAATAATAAGCAACGGTTCTAGGATTTAACAAAGATTGTAAGATAAACGGCCTTTCAAACCATAATCAGGGGAATGCCATTGGATGCTGTTTAGCGCCATTTTTTTTGTCTCTTATTGGCGGCACGACGCGAGCGGTCCTCATTTCGTGGCTCTAAGGGAAGATAAGAAACCTGTGCATGTCCTCGCACTGATTAAAAAAAATTATTACAGTAAAATACTGAAGTGGTTCTAGGGACTTCTCATTTACCAACCTTCTTCAACTACTATATACTCTTATATTAATTACTCAATTCTCAAAACGAACCCCAATCCGTCCGGAAGTCATCAGCCATGTCTACAAACTCGCGTAACTTTTCTTTGTTCTGCAGGCTTATGCTGTTATCAGTTTTCATTAGGCCAGTACCAGGAGAGACGAGACGGTATTGAACCGTATGAGAATTTGATCTCATATGTTTAAGATAATTTACCTGAAGTATAGCATCTAAATATTAACGAAAAACTATAATTATAAATTTGATTTAAGATAAAATTATGCTCATTATGTAAACGCACTTCGCAAGTGGCCCATTCAGTAATGTCATAAATGACGCCATCAGAGCAGGTAAAATATATCCACACAAATCCACACAGTCGTGTTTCCACCCAAATATCATTCTAAATTAAATAAGCATAGAATTCGTAAATGGTTGCTGGTTGTTCTGTTGATATTTCACTCAGTAATAAATGTATACTTAGATACCAATAATCTGTTTAAATTACTATCAAATTATCACCAATTGAATTTGAAATGTCTTTCCATAAAGTATCTATAACGTATTATCAAATTCCACGCACCGATTTAGCAGGATGACGAGTTCTACATTTTCTACAATATCGCGCTTCACTCTGTTTTATATCAACAGCAATACGTGCATGGCGATTTCCACAGTCACAGTACATAAGATTTCTTGCTTCTTCAACACGTTGACGTACACGATCCCATAAATCCAGGATATTCTTATGCTATAATAAATTAAGTATACGGAGTCTTAAATATTTGTTCATTATTTTTCCAATTAATTAAATATAGGCATTCACTAATTTATTCTTGTGAAGGGTAGTAAGGTTATATGCTTTCCGTGCTTCAACAGTTCCAACAGCAGCAAAAGCTGTTCCCACCATCTCATAAGCTTCTTCAGCTCCTTCTAATATATTCTGAAGACAAATCATTGAATAATAATTAGTGAATGTGTCCATAAAACGTTTCAATGGTTTTAGTAAATTTTATTTTTCTTTCACCAATGAAGCAATAAAGTAATTTAATGCTATGATAAAAAGAAATATGAAAGAAAAATAATAGTTTTACATTAAAGGAATAAACAAGAAACTAGTCCGAATATCTAATAGGATTCCACATAATACATAAATGCAATAAACTGACCTTATCTGGGTGAAGTAACACAGCTAATTTCTTATAGTGTCTCTTAATATCTTCATCACTGCAATCTGCACGCAAACCAAGCACACCATAAGCATCGTTGCATTGACTATTCAAAAGCCGATCAAGTGCCTCCTCACCTAAAATATGAAAACACTTATATGCAAGACTTAGCCGCGTAATTATATGCATTTCTTAAGTACTCACCACTTAGAGGAAGAACAATATTGTCATTTAACCCCCATATCTTATTTTCGACATCACCATAGCCAAATACACGCCGTAAATCCAAATACCGAATATGCACAGTGAGAAACCTAATAGTTATCAATAAGAACAATAACAGTAAAATGTAGCAAATACATTATGAAAATAAAACCCACATTAACATACTCATCACCGCAATTACCATTTTCTTTATACTTTGTACCATTCCATAGCAGACAACTCCTATGCTAAATAAACCCAATACTATTAAAGTAGAGAACAAGATTTATAGAAAAATGTATAAACACTTGGCATTCATAGATTGTGTATGAAATTCTAAGTATATCAGTTGCGAATCTAACCTAAAGAAAAAGACGTCGTAAACTTGTAGACATACATCTACAACCAGATTCAGAATCCAGTTCAAACCGTATTCAAGCCATCCAGCTGCCATAACCACATACAATGCTAAAGTATTATTACCTCATATGTAGTTCACTTATAATTAGCGGAGAATCCAATAATGATAAACCTTTACCAGCAGTATTTTTCCATTCTTTATTTCCGCGTTTACGCACTATCTTCTTCTTATGAACGGACGACTTTTTCTTGTTCTCTGTACCGCGTTTATTTCGCTGACCACTCTCCTCATCATCACCTGAACATTGTTTCTAAATATTTGCAGTCTTTAAAATCAATGGTACATCTGGATTAAAACCGCACTGATCCACTTATATACCTTGTGCAATAGAATTCGATCTCGATCGTAATACTTCGATTGCACGAGATGGTTCTGTAACATGAAATACATATAAATAAAACTTCTTGATTCTAACAAATTTTGTCTAAAAATATAGAGGAATCACACGCCTTTCTGCTTTAGAAGAATCTCTTTAACACTATGGATTTCTGCAGCATTTTTGAATGTTGGAGAATTCAACTTCTGCAGCACATCGTACTTGGTAGGTACATCAACTTTCCCGTTTTGATCCACAGTTGGAAGTGCAGTTGTATTAATTAGTGAACCCTGACGTTAAGAACCATATTAAAGCTTTTAAAGCAATAATTAAGTTATGAAATCTGGCGTACTTTCGCCTTTTTTCTTTTTCTGATGATTTTTTGAAATCCCTGGTCTCTGAGCCTTTGGCTTTCTGAAATTATCGCATTCTAAAAATACAAATTCAAAATAAACAGGAAAACTAAAACATAACCAAGTCATTTGAAGAAACGAAAGCAATTATTATAAATCACTTAGCACACTTTGTGATATAATATTCGTCGGTGGCTCGTGGCAAAATGTATCCAGATTTCTTGTTGACCCAGAATGAATATCTATGTCTGCGCTAGATAAAACCTTCCTTGTCTGAAAATAAATCCAATATCAAAAACTGCATGAAATGAGAACAGCAACATCATTCTTATTTATGTGTACTTAATACCTGTTGTGTGGGTCTACCACTGAATGCTTGTGTGTCGTTTCTAGCAGCTACATCACGATAACTAAAAATTGATTAATTACACAAAGCAATCAGATAATTTTACTTAAATTAAATAGCAATAATAAATCTATATCTAATATTTGACAAATCGTATATTACACTTCAACATGATTATGGATATATTTTCATATCTCTAATTCAAGATTAATTGAAATTACCTGAAAGGCATTTTGTGAGTCATCACTGGAGATGATGGATGTAGTTTACTAATAGCAGAAGGTTCTTGAATATCATGAGAATTTTCACACCATTCACCAGGGTTTATATTAAGCAAACTCTTAAAATTTGGTGAAGATAACGGACTGTCCAAGAAATCGGGAGGGGGGTTACGCACGTCATAATAATGATTCTCTATCTGAAACTATCTCCCAATCACGGAAAGTTCGTTTAACACGTAATATATACCATTAATGAGAGTAGACTAATATATGTAACTGCTATAGTATTCCACATGTACATATTCAGAAATAAGTCATTAGAAACGAACACTATTATTAGTGTGTGTATGATGGTGGAGGTTGTGATGGTGGTGATGTATTTGGGGCTGAGAAATGTATGTTGGTAAATTCTAAAAATTAAAATCTTACAACAAAAAGATTAATATACAATAAATATAATACAAACCATCTGAGGTTGCATTAAATGCGAGAAATATGATCCTGAGGATAGCATGGAATCCCACTCAGATGGTTCTTTCAACTAGAACACAAAAGTTAACCACCATAATAAAATTTACTTGTTAATTAAGATTTTAAACCAACCCCAATCTGCAACAAATTTGAAATCGGAATTTGGCCGCTCTTTTGATGGAAATATGCACCAAAACATTGCGGAGTCGGAAATTAAAAGAAACCATTAAATAAAACCCGTTAGACCTTAGTTAAGCACTAAATATTTGTAACATTAAACCTCGTATATATGTGCGTTTCAAATATAGACAAAATATATTTACTTGTATTGCCGGACTATAAGGAGGAGGAGGTTCTGGCCAAAATGATTGAGCATGTGTAGTTCCTCCTATATTAATAGGACCGACTCCATTAATAACCGAAACTGCAGGAACTGCATTCAAAACAGTTGGAGAATCTAAAAAAAACCCAAATAAGCTCCATAAAGGCATAATAAACAGATATTTCTAATATTTTTGACATTAAAATGCTTTTACTTAATTAATTAAAATGCGACTATAAATTGTCACTTTCATCAAAATTAATTACCTCTCCTATTTGATGCCGTGCTAAATGAGGTATCGTCATCCAAAAGGTTCCCAAGAAAATGCTTCTCAGGGTCTTCCACTGATGAAGTGTAGCTAGCCATTTACGATCATCTAAATACCTGAGTGATAGCAGGATAACCTGATGGTAACTGTGGTTTTTAGTCTCTATGAATCAAGAGAAATAAAGTAGACAACTACAAGAGATTTAGGAAAACAAAGGTATAAACATTTAAAGAATTAAAATAAATGAAGTTCAGCGAAAATTAATTTCATCAAACTACACTGGATTTACAGTGGTCACAATAAAAGTTTATGACCAATTAGTTCCATAAAAACGATAAGAGCAGTAGCAGTCAAATAATTAAGTTCTCTAAAATTAGAATTTTCGAAGACTAAAGTGTTTTGCGTACATTCCAAAATTTTGTATAAATAATAAAAAAAATTAATTGAATACATATTACGAGTTACGTAACCAGAAACTTGAATTTTTAAAACCTTAAAATTGTTTAGAACGAGATGTCCTAACATTTGATAATTGCTTGAGGAGTGAGATTGAGCGCATTTTCTGCCTTCTCCATTTTATGAAAACCAATGTGATTTAATACCCATATAAAAAATGTGAAGTTCTAAAGTCACTGCTGTAATCATAATTCTCTCCTCTTTCTGTGATATGAAAATAATGTAGAACTACCATTTTGCGTTAAAATAGCCTCACGGTATTAAAGTAGGTATACCCACGTCGATTCATTGTTTTATCCATTACTTTCCATTTAATTCGAGAAAATACAAGATTTAATTCTTTATCCATGAAATGTACAAAGCAGATGGGAAATCTTATAACAGATCACACAAAGCACCCTAAACTGGGATATGAGAAAAACGAATGTAAAACATTGTAGATAACTCTTGCAATATGATTTCTAGAATATATATATATATATATATATATAATTCACAGATTTGCGATAATAAATTAATTAACAATAGTGTTATAGCTGTTGATATCAATATGTAATCTACAGCGTTAAGTTATGATTTACGTGTATTCATCCTCACTTACTGATGTAAATTGTTAAAATTTTAATGTTCTAATTTTAAGTTAGCAGGTGTGGATGACAGGAGATTCGAAATTTTACCTAGTGAAAAATGGCTGAAACTAACAAATAACTAATGAAATTTTTTAGTACTATAACTATAAGTAACGAAATGAACCGTTAGTATGGTGGCCGGAAGTACTTAGATGTGCCTCTCGATTCTGTGCGATGTTCACCTCCTAACGTGTAGTATCCTGATGGATCATTTGGATAGGATACATAAGGTTGAGCGGAAGGTGGCCGTGGTGGAGAAAGTGATTCTTCGTGGTGTTGTGATGCGGGTTTTGATCCAACCTAAATTTAATTGAATATCCAATGATTATGCACATGTCTTAAAACTACTTAACACTGAAACGAACCTTTGAGTACCACTCATGGTAGGTGGTCTCCCCCATTCCTCCAGGAGCTGATTCATTCGTATCTGCAAGTGGACTGTTCTGGCTTTGCCCTGGTCTAGTAGAAGTTGTTGTCGTTTGTGAGTAGTGCCTTTGATGGCCAAAAGCAGCGTTGTCAAAGCCAGTTGGTATCCTCTTAGATAGACCTACTGGAAACAAATGGATGAGATATTGGATCGCTCTTAACTTTGGAGTTAGTAAATTAGCCTAAAATTTAAAAATAAAGTTCTTTAAAACTCACAAGTTCCATAGGGATGTGTTGCAGGAAGTGCTACAGGATGAGCCACAGGGTAAGTTTCCTAAATATATATAGAACATATCTAACCTTCTATGTTTCATAGCCACATAACATGGAACAGACTCATGTTTAAAATATAAGATTAAATGCTGTGATTAAAGTCAGTCTTATTCCTAATCGTCTATACATACCGATTTCAATTGAGACTTTGACAACGAATTTGTTTCGAATGAATCTGCTGGACTCTGTAAGCCACATGGGTTAATTGATAGCATTAGTAAATAAAACTAAAATTATGTGTTGGTTAACTAGGTGGAAATAATGTTTGATTAAAGTGTTAATATTTTAAAAATATTAAAGGTGTAAAAAAATACATAGCTTTACTTAATTATTATGCAAATTTATTACTTCAGATCAAAGCAAAACTCCAGAATAAACTAAAAGTAGTTTACTTCAATGAACTTGTTAAGTGAGACAAAAATAGTATTAGTAAACATTGATTACTCACAAATCTCTGCGTGTTTCGCCTGACTCTACAGAGTAAACAACAGGTACAGGTTACTGCGAAAATGAGCACAACAGACGCTACTCCGATTATAACCAGATTTCGAACGAAGTCGCGATTTATTGCTTCTTCTGCTACTGCAGGTGTAAGCTCTGTGAAGTTTTGTTTATATATATAACTTTACAAAAAAAAACACCATACATACCGATCTCAACAACTTTAATAGTACTTGCTTCTATAGCAAGTTTATCAATAGGGCCACGAATAGCATTTTCTTCCACCAAGCTTTTGATTTCGAGAGGTCGAGGATTACTATTGACTGAGACAACCTATAAAAACTTGGCTATTGAGCAAATTTCGCCTTAACATGTTAAGAATAATACACGCAATCTTTTATAAACATAGTATATATTACAGCTAAATATCAAAATATAAAAGCAAGTAATTGTTTAAACATACTTCAAAATTAACAACAACTGATCCTTTCGTATACTCCAAAATCCTAGAAACCTGCATTCCTTCCCAACGTATCGCAAGAAGTTTGTTGATCTAGTAAATAATTTCAACTTCCATAAATGAACTTAACTATATCATCTACAAAAAATGTTTTATCTAGTATAATAAATTATCGTGATTTGATATGTCGTATTTTAAATGTTAATTTTACTTACGGCACTAGTAACATCTTTCGTAAAACTCTGGTAATATTCTGTTTGAGGATCTGCTAGGGATGGCACAAAATCTCTATTAAGAATGCGAAGGCGAATTCCATATTTAGCTTTAACAGGTTCTTCAGGTTGGTAAACAATTGAAGGTTCTAAAAACATACAATTTGACAATAGATTTCCGATTATTGGTGACAGATTATACCACATCCTTTCTCTTACTTTAATCCAGATAAAATTTCGTAATTTATCTTTTACTGCGCCTTTTCGTTTAAAATTTATGTTTATTTTCATTGGTCTGTATGTAAATATGTTATTATAACTATTGTAGTTGAAAACTAACCAACTGCTTTAATTAACGGTGGCATACGTACTCCATTTGTGGTTTCTGAGGGTCTTATCGTTACCTCTTTAGTAGAAGTAGGCTTTTTCGTACTTTTAACGTAAATTTCAGAGCAAGTACTTAAACAAATCTGCAATTTAGTGGTTGATTAAATGTTTACTTGTATGATTTAACTAAAAAGATATTTAAGCTGATACTGATATTGTTGATCAATATAAAATTCTTTGCATACAAAATACTTGAATTTTTACTCATATCGTTAAATTACCTTAGTTTTACTGGATATAGGTGTCTCTCCATGTTTCGTGATTTCTCCATTTCTCTCAATCTTTCCTCCAGCTGGGGTGTAAAGAAGGTATATGCACTGATGAAGATTTATATCGTCTTTATCATCACTGGATAATTCACGTGAAAAGTTGGCCATCAAAACACCGTTTGAAAAGCTAGTCTAGAAATAAAGATTTAGTGGTTCAACTATGCTAAATCATATTTGGAAAACTACTTTTCTACTAGCTTCTATACACTTATCCTTTCTCTCTTTATAACATAAGGTCAAACCACCGTTTTTTATAATCTATAATTAAATATAGTGATTCATTTATGTAGTGGACCGCTAACCTCAACGTCAAAAATATCTTGTTGTTCATCAACCATTGGACGGCCATAGCTGGGCATAAATTGATCGGTGACAGTAATAACTTTGTTTTTTTGGAAACCAATGATGATAACGTCTGAATTGACCATGGAGCCATCGGTGGAGAAACCAAGTGCAGTCCACTGATTTTCCGTCATCATCACCTAGACATGTTTACAGTTCATTATGGATTTAAACTCGAGTTTGGCATTTAATTACAAAATAT
This sequence comes from Heterorhabditis indica, assembly GCA_020740425.3. NCBI lineage: Eukaryota > Metazoa > Nematoda > Chromadorea > Rhabditida > Heterorhabditidae > Heterorhabditis > Heterorhabditis indica. The sequence goes on along the minus strand of JAJAVP010000129.1, from coordinate 69,911 downwards.
TGGTTCTGAGGTTTTCGTAAATACAATAAAAACGTTATGAAATTTGCATTTATATATTAAACAATTTCCAGCACCTGCATGCTAAACCTCGCTACATTCCCATCGCTCATCCACTGGGCAACATAAGTACAGTTATTGTAGTCACAACCTTCAGGGAATGCAAAGTGGCCCGAACACGTGGACGTATCTAAGCGCACGCCGTGCAGTGTGGTTTCAGGCTTCTTCGAATCTGAAACTGATAAAGTAACCGTGTACACACAAATTACCCCAATAATAGTTTCATTACAGATTTTCTAAGAATAGTAACAATAGAAAGGAGTCACCTTCGAAGAAGTCTATGATCATACTCCCCCTCTGGTTTCGTCCATGGTATTTGAAGGTCCCAGGCGCGAAAAAATCTGGGTCTGCTTTGATGGGAGTGTCTATAAAATTGATATGAGCTAATCCATGGAAATTGTTGAGATTTACCCTATTTAAGAAATAAAATGTTGAACTATTTGAATAGAAAGTTTAAATACACTAGTTAGTGATACTTATAATATTGTAATTTATCCATATATAATTATTGCTTATTTATTTCAAAAATTTATTAAACATACCTCCTGTAGTGTGCTGGTAATTGTTTGGATCAGTGCCTTTAGCCCAAATTACAGTCATCGGACCAGCGGAAAAAGAATGGTCCCACTTTTCTGATCCTTTAAAAATGTTTAGTAGAAATATGCGTTAACAAACATTAATTATTTAACCGTTTGATCAAATTCTTAAAATAATCTCTTAAATATTAGCCATTTCTCAAGATAATTCCGTTTTAAAACTACTCAATTACATTATTATTTCTTATTTGTTAGATATCTACCTTTAAGTTTCCGTCTGAATATTACAGTAGTGATTCCATTTTCGCTAAATGCAGCTGCTGCAGTTAAAGAATCAGATCCACCAAAGAATGAATCAGGGCGAGGGGTGGCCTAAAGACATCATAGCAAAATGGGGAACTACGTTATTATTAGTTTAAAATTCTCAGAACCCCATTTTTAAAAAAAAAACTTTTGTTTTCCAATATGGTCTACCTTTGATGGAGAATAGAAGTCGCGTATACGTGCTCTACCATCTAAAACACTGCTTACAACCATGTCCGCACAATCCATGGCGTGTTCTAGAATGGAAATTTTATTTTCTGCACAATTTTCTGTCTCACAATTAAACAGTGTTTGAAACTGACGTTTTTTTGATTTAATATTAGATGTGTCAAGATAATCATTTTCTGATACATCTGTCTGTCTTTTGATCCGAATTCTTGGGACACTGTCATCAGATGCAATTGATGTACCATTCTCATCACATATACAAATCTTTGTGTTAGAGACACGAGGCTGGTATAAATCATGATAGCCTAAAAATGGTTAGTTAGGGAACACGGTTGTTTCATATAGCTCTTATCATAAAGATAGTTTTTGTCAGAACTATTTTTTAGCTAACCATATTTATAACTGATAGGTGATTTTAAAAACTCATAATCATCATTTTAAATATGTAGCTTACCAATGGGTGATCTTGGATTAGCAAAATCACTGCTCTTTCTGGCCAGAACCCTTCCTCCTCCTATGGGAAATATGAAGTAGTAGCATTTGTCCAAAGAATAATCAGTGAGCCGATCATTTGAAATTACTTTACGACGGAACCAAATAGTCTAAACAAATGAAAAATATTTAATTTCTATAAATCTTCGAGATTGTTCTTTAGCTTTCGGCCAATAAGTAATAATTATTTATTTATTACACGTTGTTTCACAGAACTGTTATGATTTTTTCCCATACCAATAGAAGATCTAAAATCTCAAACATCTTACTTGTTTTTCATCCTCCATTTTGCCTCCAATATCATAAATATCCTGTCTATCGGCTGGATCAATAGCAGGAAGTTGTCTCCCATAGGCAAATCGATCTGTTAAATAAGCCTTCCCTTCATATACCCAACCTGTGTAGATGTCGGAGTTAGTCATTTGTCCATCTCTATAATACATGCGCTATATAGAACTAAGTATAATCAATTTCTACTTTGGATCTTGTTAGAAAAAGTACGGTACTTTAGTTTTTAAATAAAATGACTTTCAAAAACGTTACCTTGAGAATCCAATTCCAGTCCAACGACCAATATTCTTACTTGTGATTTCGAAATAAACATCTTTTTTTGCAGAATCATATTTCCATAAAGCAGTGTATTCGCATTGGTCACCTTGACAGCCGAAGGGATACTGATAAGAATTTTCGCACGTCGGGAAAACAACTAAAAAGGTTTTAGAATGAATGTAGTCATTACTTTCCTATGCGTTTCTGGTATATTTTTCTATCCACTCTCTTTCATATCGATAAATTTCACCATTTACCATTTTTTTTTGGTTCATGGCAGCTTCTGATACACACTTCTTTGTCAGAAACAAATGGAGTCGTTATGTGTGTAGTGATATTTCCACTCTGCAAAAAGCTAAATCTATTGAGGAGTTTTCGAAAATAAATTATTTTAATTAAGATTCTCTAAAGTTATAATTATTCTACAAAAAGACATGCAGTTATCTTATACTAATAAATATTTTATAAGCCCACAGCATCAAGTTTTCCTCCTGGAACAGGGAACATCATCATCCAGCAATCAGAGTCAAATTGCTTGTCGGCTGTGTCACCGGTATTTCTCTTTCGTACAAATTGTGCCCGTAAAATCCCATTGGTGTGAATTCCAATCTAAAACTCCCCACATGCGAAGTCTTTTTCTTAATATTATATGAAATTATTTTAAATGTTACGGTATAAAAATGTTGTTAATTGTAATTATTTTAAAGGAATGTGACTCTTTACTTGACTTTATGAAACTAACCACATTAGGAGATTTTATGTCTTGTTGTTGATCTTCGACAGGTGCTCCATAACCTTCACTATTCATATCATGGAGTGACAACTGACCGTTAAAGGATTTGATTATCAACATATCTGCATTTACCTGGAAATATCTCTTTAATGTGAACTATGGATTTTGTATTTTTTCGTTGTTTTTAAAATTTATTTTGACTTTAACCTATGTAATCCAACTAAATACGAACTATACAACTGAATTTAATGGTGCTTTCTTATAGCAATTACCATCGATCCATCTTTACTAAATCCCACTCCAGTCCACGAGTTTGTTTGTATTTTTGATTCTAGTGAAAATTCGATCTCGTCGGACTCATCAATGTAGTTCCACAATAACTTGTAATCGCAATCTTTACATCCAGCAGGATAGCGGAACTCGCCGTAACAAACATCGCCATTTACTGAAAGTTACGAGAATTGAAATATACGAATCTTATTTAGAATGCGTTCTCCAGAGTGATAATTTTGTATATATATATATATATATATATATATATATATATTTATTTATTTATTTATACATGNACGAATCTTATTTAGAATGCGTTCTCCAGAGTGATAATTTTGTATATATATATATATATATATATATATATATATTTATTTATTTATTTATACATGATACCCTTTTAAATGTCTAAGATTTCAAGTACCCTTTGGATTCTCATGTGTAAGTTCATTCCTTGGCATTTGTGTAGTTATTTTGGGTGATGGTGCTCTTGTATACAGTCCTGTCCCTATAAATTGTACTTTTAAAAACAGTATTTGATTTTACAACAAATATTAACAGGACTGAAGCTTCTTTAAATATTATTATACCTTCAATTGGACAATCTCCCCAATAAACGCAAACACCCTTTTCGTTCCTAGCGTATCCCTGAATACATGCACAGTCGGCGTGACCACAGTCCTCGCATTCGCCACGGGTGAAAATCGAGACGCAGTCGGCTTCGCAAACGCGACCGCATTCGTTGACTGTCTCATTCACAGCACATGAGAGATTGCGTGATGAGACGGTGATAGGTCGAGTGACCATTGGGACGTCTACTGAACATGCAGAGTGATTATTTTAATCTCTAGAATATTTTCTATAGAAAAATCAAATGATAAGATATATTAAACTATTTTTCATTTATACTTAATACTTCTTTATTAGTCCATATATTTTTTACCTGATACTGATGGTGCATGAATAATTTCAGTTACCGACGAATCTTTTACATTAGTTTCGTTTCGAGTTAAGTGGAAATGGTTTTCTAGGTCTGAAATGAAATATATTTATAATTTATACATCAAAGCATCATATTTTTTTACAATATTAATTCTTTACGAGAAAGCAAATATATTTTAAAAAAATAATGCTGTACAAATGTGATCCACCTGGACAATCCCCCCAATAGATGCATTTCCCATCAAATCGAACATAGTTATCTGCACAAGTGCAAGTAGGTTTGTCACAGCTAGCAGGGCATGGAGAAGTATCATACATATTGGAACAGCTAGGCTCACAAGCTGTGCCACATTTCGCCCAGGTGGTGTTAGTGGGACAAGACGGCTCGGCCTACAATGAGAAACTTCCAGTAATTACTGATAAATAATGGCTTTGTTTTACAATATTCTAATGTTTTTTGCTTCTTTTTATCAAGAAATGAATTATAGCAACATCATATAACATATTAATTTATGTGGTATATTGTTTTTAATTGAAAATGAACCTCCTTGTCACAGAAATTGAAAGGCACACAAGCTTCCTCATCATTGGTTATGCGAACGAAACCTTCCTGAACATTAAGTCATTTTTAATAACGTACACACTAATTAATATATAGGCTTTGACATAGCAATTATTTACATAACTATAGAGGTACCTTGCACACGCATCTAGAGGCTCCACAAGCCCTTGGACAGTTGGGAATAGTTTCTGGGAAGCGGGTCCAGTCACAAGAGGCTTCACAATCTCGGGACATCTCTGGACATTCAGTCCACATTTCGTTTGGTGCACAATCCTCCACTAAAATGACTAAAAAATCTTTGAGGCTTAAAAATAATATTTCTCGGAAATATTTTAAGAATAAATTTTAGGCGAATCATAGTGTGATTAAAGTTTTAGCCATATAACACCCTACTATAGATAATGAGCTTACTGGATGTGCCATTTTTTTTCTCATCATTGTCTGTATGTTTTATTGTACTTTGATCGATGGTTCTCATAACTGTGATCTCCTGGTTTGATCTTTCAGTTGTTGAGAAATGTTGTTTTTCATGAATTTCAGGTTTTCTAAGCTCTAACTTCTTCAATTTTAGTTCAGGGGATGTCACTGCATCTAGAAAAAAAGTAGGTTTACTTCAAGTAGTATAAGATTTAAATTTTTATACTGTTAGCAGAAGAATATATAGTTTTAAAATAAGGATGATCAAGTAAAGAAGCCGTATATTTGAATTAGTGAACTGACTGTATGTTTTCTCATATTGTGGTATAAGGCTGGGGCAAAGTGCATCCATTGGCTTCCATCCAATAGCCACCCATGATTGTCCGGGATAGCGGAGAACCATTTCGATTTCATCCTTAAATTAGGAAAAATATTATTCGATACAACTAGTCACTAGAAATTTATAAGCGTAGTAGATTAAGTATACTGAAAATTATGAAGTGTACCCCAATTATTCTCCAATAAATGTTGTTGTCTTCGACTTGTCTCATTTTATATAGTGATTCATTAAATTGAGAAGAAGAGCGAATGACGTTGGAATCTGTGAACAGAAATTTAATAATTGATTTAAGAAAAACTTGCAGCGTAATATAATTGTAAATACAGATAACGGAAGTGTAGACTAAACTATGTATTCAGACATAATATTACCTTTCTGACAGTTCTGTCCGTACCACCCACTAGAACAAAAGCATTGTCGTTTGGGCTCATCATTGGTGGTTTTACACTCTCCATTAATACCGCATTCATCGTTTGAATCACATTCACCTAAAATATTATAGACCTAAGATTTTAAAATAATTGTGAACTCTCTTAGCACTACCGAGTCAGCTGAGGACATTAGTCTTAGTATAGAAAAAGTTTAAATGAATATTTACGGTACTATTTTCAATACTTATTGTTTACAGCATTTAATTTAATATTCAACTATATTAACTAAAAGAAGAATAGAGGATATCTTCCTATCACACTGTTTTATATACTTTCTTATAATTTACTTGAATATTGGCAGTAGTCGCCGGTGAATTCCTTGTCACACTGACATTTTCCGCTATCTCTTTTTCCATGAGAAAGGCATGAATCTCCATCAGGAATAGCTGAAACATAAAATTAAAAAAAATCATCTACCAAATTTATATTCCATGAACCAATTTGTCAACAAAAGTAGTTGACAAAAAATATTAAGGAAGTTAAGAGGTTTATCAATTAGTAGTCCAAGGATTGTGCAGTAGTCAATTTGATCAAATTAGCGTAAATCGATGAGACGTTTACCCGTAAAGAGCCACTTTTTTTTACAAAATAATCTATTTGTTGACCACTGTTATTGCGCATTCTAATTCTTATTGTTAACTTTCCATCTTCGTGGGGCTCAGAGAAATAATGTCGGCGACCCACATTAATCGCTACTAGTGCGCACAGAAACCTAGTGAAGAATCTTAGAAAATTTGGGAGCTTGGAAGAGTTTGTATTTAAAGAGAATTAAAAACTGATGAAATAAAATAAAATTGCTAATTTAACATGGGAAAGGATTGAGGCATAATAAGTGACTTATTTCTGGGTTTTAAACTAATTTTATTTTGATATATTTAATAAGTCTAGTCTTTGAAGAATAATAATATACTATAATAATGAAAAACAACTATTACTGGAAGTAATGTTAACAAAGAAGCAAAATGTAAACAGATAAACATAGGAATATAACCTTTAAGAATGTTGACATCAGCACAACTGTAGAAATAATAATCATTGCCGTACTCCGTAGCTTGCTGTGTCAGGCGGATCACGCAGTCCGCACATTCAAATAGAGACGGCAGTTCTATTTTCTTATTTGTTTCCCTACACGAATAATGATTATAAGATCGAAATACGATTAACTTTATCCAAATTTCAACAAATAGCCTTATTTGATACTTGGAGGATGATCTACTTTCTGTAAATCATGCGTTCATTAGCCTACTTTATTACAAATTTGCAAAGGATAGTTCCATGTAATGAATAGAGCATCTTACGTTATATTGTATTTATCACTGAAGTTAGTGAAAATCGCTATTGGCTGTTCAAGAGAATTGAGTACTTCCAGTCGAATCCCGCCCTAAAATCCAAACAATAGTTGAATCCGGTATTCTATTAGTTCTGGCCCATAATCCTACATGATAGTCAAGCTACATAAGGAATATAATCATTAAGGATGAAAAATAGATTCCTGTCATTATTCTCTATAAATTGATTTAGTCTACAAATTGCGACGGCAGCTAGATAACCTTGGCCGTTTGCCCATGAACGACGTCTATGATTCGATATAGATATGCGTTCGATCATAATTAGAGGGATTAGAATAGATAAGAATTAATAGGAGGAGGAGGTCTAGATAGTATAAAAATAACCCGTCATACCTGCAGAGTTGAACCTAGCGGGTTAAAACATTCTATGCTAATAACTCTTACTGACAGGTGCAGCAGAAAACCAAAATTGATCGATTAAACAACATTGAGCATCTTTCCCAGCTATTTTAAATAAATAAACAAATATATAATAAGATTGTTTAACCAACCATATGTGGAATAGAAGTGAACCATTCGATGTCTATTGTGGATCCAGACTTTAAAAATGTTCGGACACCTAAATAAAAAAGTGCTACAATATAATAAATAACAACTGAACCTACAAAAGTGAAAGATAGTATCTGTCAGAATTTATCAAAAAGTAGTGAGGATTACTTAAGAAATTTTAAATAAAACCTACAATGAACAAGTAAATCTTCTAGACGTTTATGAGTACACTTATTTTATCAGGTTACTCGATTAAATATACTTTAATTCTGCTAACTATTGGCTCACTACATAATGTCTATTCCCATCTATTAGTTCATGCTTGAGAGAACTAGAATGGTACAAGTAGCCTTTCCCAGTTGTTTTTGACTCTATTCAAGGCCGAAAATTTTTTCCAAAAAATCTAGGAGCGGTAAAAGACAAAAAAACAAACGACTGAAACGAAACACATTGTTAGTTGTGCGGTGAAAATGGTTTTCGTCGAGATTTATTCGCGACCTCTAATAACAAGAGTGAATGGGATGTAAAGAAGGGGTGGATTCGAAAATAAGATAGAACTCAAGTAAATTTAAAATGTCAAATAAATACTAATATAAACCAACCTGATCGTAGTGGAGGCTTAGGCACACCACATGGTGCTTCTGAATTCGCTGAACTAAAGTAATCCAGTGCTGGTTGTCTTGCTGGAGGAAAAATGAGACGTACATGAGCAGATGTTGCCACAACAAAAAGCAACACCCACCAGGGCATCCTAAAAGTGCTATAGAGAATAAAGAGGTTTTGAATGAGCCAAACATATCAACTTATATCATAAAAATATAGAAGCTGGCTGAGAAAAAGAGCAGTTAAAACATCTAGAAATTCAGCTAGAATAAAATGACATCACATGGAAATAATCATTATGACAATTGTCGTAGTTCCACATGGATTAGGATAGCTGAGGAGGATAAATCAGACTGGTTTGCATTAGAAACCAAGTGTATCAGAGAAGTCACGATATACTGGAGCGATCAACTTGAAAATACTTTGTATAAGAATAATTCATGTACTATATAAGTTCAAATCTATGAATATATCTAATAGAGTGAAAAAATGTTAGAATTTTGTTGATGAATGGAGTAAAAACTAATAGAATAAGCAAGACATAATAAAATGCTTTCGATAAAACTTATAAGGTTCGTTATTAGAGAGAGTGAAAGTTATTCCCAAAAAAAAAGGTATTAGGAGGCATCCTTTGAGCAATGTACTCTATGTGATCAAGTAACGAAAGAAGGTTGCGCAAGGCGGCTGAAGGTCGAAGGATGAGATAAAACCGAGATAATAGCAACAGAGCGGACTAGGGCTGGACCGACAAAAACTTACCGTTAATTCTATAGCCCAGAAATAACCTAATTATTCGTATGCTTGTACATTCAAAACTTCAGTTAAAATTCGTAGGAAATACATGTACCCCAAATTTTATTATAATTTTGGGATAGGAGTGTAAGGTTTCAAAATAACTTATAACAGAAAGAATATTTATCGTTATTTCTTCTTAAGCCTATTATGACTTTATAATAGTAGAATATTTAGTATCTAGGAAGTCTTAGTTCCACGGGCTTACAATGTGTAGTGGCGGCGATATTCTTAAAATCCGTCTAAATTCAATTGCGTATTTCACAAATTTCGTCACTGGTTCGAATCAATCGATACTAGGAAGCAGACTATATCTCCCGTTTTGTATCCCTCAGATTGGTGATGTGGTTCGTGTACGTCATTAGGCCTGAACGAGAGTGCCTTTAAGTTTAGCCACCACCATACGGCTGGTGGAAAATAAAGAATAGAATAAAAACACTGGATAAGTTAGTTTTAGAAAACCAAACTTTTCTTTAATATTCCTTGAAAATTAGATTAAAAAACAAGTTGAAAATCTGAAGGCTTTAGTTCCTAAATAAATATAAAAAATTGAATCCAAGATAAAGAAAGTTGTTTCGGTACTATTTCGGAATGAACTACGAAAAACTGTCATTACCCTCGATTCTTTTACGTTTTTCTATAAAGAAGAACGTAGCCTATGAATTAAAAATAAATGTGATGTAAAGCATCAACATGAGAAACTGTAATTAAGAATTAATTGTTTGCATCGAAAGTATTAGATCTCTCTACTTCAACATATCGATTTGGAGATTACTTCTATAATGCCCTTTAGGTTGGCAAACAAATTCTATTAATTTCATGGATTATCTATAGTTTTCCCAAAAAAATACCTTTTTTCAAAAAAAAGAAGATAAGACAGACGACTCTTCTATCAGAAATAATATGTCATTTATTTAGAGAAAGTATCCACGTCCTTTTAATGTGAAGGATATTTTAGTTCCACTCTTTTGTCATTATACTTCTCTATAGTCTTATTATTTTAGTTCTACTTTATTATACATATGCACAGATCCGCGAATGACACTATATGCTAAAAGGATGTAGCTGGGCTGATTTCCTGGTTACGATCTTCCTTTTTACATTGAACAGAGACGTATTGAGGGAACTAGGTCAGAGGATGGCTAACACTATCACTCAGATAGGAACCACGTCCTAATGCAAAGCATAAATTTTAAGTATCATAGAAATAAAATTTTTTCATACACTGCAACCACTTAGGACACTAGCAGTAACAAGTAGGAAATTAATTATTATGAATGAGTCAATTAATTTGAAAGCATATAATTTTACAGAAGAATTGCGAAAGTACTGCAAAAATAATATTAAAAGAGCATCACAAATGCACTAATACAGGTTCTGCTAACGGAAATCTGAAAAGAGGTTGGTAATGGCGATTGGTTCTTAACTCAAGAACTCGCTAAGCGCCGGTAAATGAAAAGGACGAGTTCGGAGTCGACTGGATTTCGGATGAAGAAGACGAAAGACAATCAGAATTTGTAGAATGCATTCTGATATGAAAGCTGACAGATATAGTGTTAAAGGAGATAGAATGCAATACTAAAGTGATTATACTGTATTTAAACCTAACTGATTAAACGGAAAACAGAAATTATAAGTACGTGAATGTAGATGTAGCAAATAAATAAAAGCCACAGAAAATTTGAGAAAAAACACTTCTAGAGGTCTTAAGGCGATAAGGATAGTGCGTAATCGGGGGAAATGGTATATGTAGGGACGACATTACTGGTCATTGACTGCGGCCGCCTCAAAGGCCATGACCTACATAAGGAAAGCAGGGAGAAGCGAAGAACTTTTGCACTGAATCTTAGCAGTAAGTGCTGGGAATTGATGGCTTTGATTTTCCAATAGATCTAACGAATAGGTGGGACCTACTCAATTTTTATAAATACTATGTTAACATCATTTTATCTGAATGAGATTATTGTTTAACGGAAGACAACAATTGTTCTGAGTTTATTAGCATCAAACCATACTTAACTAAAATACTGCTAAAAGAATAAAATACCATAAATATTGCACTGCAGCAAAAAAATGCTTATTACCACTAATTAAAGGCGTTAAATAAAATCAAGTCATAATAAGAATTTGTTTAAACTGAATATGCAAAAGAGAGATATTTCTGCTTTGTGAAAGTGAAGATGAGGAATAAATCAGTAATAATATTGTGCGACACTTCTAATCTGTGAGCAGAACTGAACGTTAATTGACATAACTAATGGAATTAAATGTATGAATATTAAGTGAAAAAATCGAAGATTACTAACACCTCATAAATATTATAAGACTATAGTATACGACCGGATAGAAGAACCAGTAAGGGGAGCGGCTGACCTTGTTAGAAGGAACGCTCGACTGATGCATGAACCTAGATTAGGCAATTGCTTTCTATCTCTGGATCTCCATCCATTTATCGTTACTCTGAATCTTTCTCTTCACATATTTCACATCTGTTTCTTGTTAATTCTAATATCTTATTATTAAAAGCAAACATGATGCTCACTCTCACAATTGAGCTACATTTCCACTGAGCACAACTTTCTCTTTTAATCTAGATGAGGGCAAATTATTGAGATATTCTTTTCTTAACTTTTATTTATTTTTGAAATTTCAGTATTCTCAAGCAAAACTATTGGATTTAAACATAACCATTCAAGTGAAGGAATGAGTACTCTCTATAATGAACATTACGATGAATTCAAATGAGAGAAAAATGGTGGCCAATTTGATTAGTGAATGTAAAGTTGTATTACATGTGATTTTTTCCATTTCGCTGTTGTTCAGAGCCGTATCGCTAGTCAAGTTAGTAAAGCCTTTAACATCCACAATTGTGAAATCTAGAAATTATGGAATAATACCAATCAGTTAAATAATTTCCTGAAAAGAAGTGAAAGGTGACGATAAAAATAAGACATTTTTGTGGTCTCCCAGAAAATAATTTTGTTACATTACTGCGAAGTAGCAAATCCCCCTGATGAACGCTGCAGACCCTGTGAGGTTTCCTCTATCATATACTCCTGTTGCCGTTCTCTTCATCTCTTTAAACTCTGTATCCTCACTCTTTCACACACTATTTCCTCTTATTCTGACCATTGTTGGTTCAGTATTAACAGATGAGCGCCAATTACGGACGTCTCGGCTACCTTTCAATTGCCTATAGTCAACAAGCTGGTGCTAAACCAATATTCTAATTCGTAGTGGACTCGTTTTACATAATATTTTTCTCCTTAAATAGGAAGAACATTTTATTTCAGTGCACAATTTACTACTTATAATTTGATGGACAAATACAACAAAAGGTGTTAGGTTTCCATAAAGCGTATCAAGACCATCGAAACGCTATTTTAAAATATATACGGTTGCCTCAATCTACTCATTCTTCACTTTAGTAATTTACTTCAAGATTTCCTCTGGAGCATGGCTCGAAGCACTTGTTAACCCAATAGCACAACAATGACTCGCAATTGAGCCGTTGTGAAGTATAGAATAGCACTTAGTCTTTAAAATCCCTTGGCAGGTAGAATACATAATCTCTCGTTCACATAAGTTTTCATGATTTCTAAAATTAAATATGTGCTTTTTAACTAAGCAAATTATAATAAGAAATAATAGTTTCTTACGATAAAAGTTCAACGCGTAAAATTTACAGTTTTCTTCTCTAAATTTCCTTCATCATTATTAATCGGCCCGGGTAAACAGATCATTCACAAATTGTTGTCCTTGAGTAAAAACTAATTTGCACTTTAGAAAGAGCTCAACGATTTTTTGTCAATCTTAAACAGCTAAATAATGCAAGGAGATGCTCAAGCCCAATTTATGTTGGAACTATATTTGAAAGTACTTTTAGACATCATGGAGAAAGATGAGAATATGACTACCGAAGTAAACAGTAAGCTTATCATAAGAAACATTAGGTAAAATATTTGTATGCCAATTTTTATAATGTATTTATTTAATAGACATTTTAGGACATAGATTACAAAATAATGTAAATTAATTTGGTTATATAAATATACTTGAACTGGAAATAAGAAATTTTTAAGTGTTAGATCCCAGTTCTCAATTAAAACCTCAAAGTGAGGTTCATTGGGATTACTTTAATGAACTTTACACTACGTTCTATTCGTTAAATTACGCATGTCAGCTGTTTGCGATTTCTCTTAAACAGTTGGCACAACTTTAGTCTTACATTGCTGTTATAAGCTGCGATTATTTTCGCCTTGTTTTTATAAAATGGCAAAAAGTTATTTCTCTATTATACTTATTCTGTTGTTTTAAATCCTGAAAAGTACATAATATAGTGACTGTAGAACTTTTGAGGTGTAAATCAAAATAGGAAATATTAACCAAGCGGGTGAAATATTGGGTACTGTGAGGACCATAGGACAATTAAAGACAATAATGGAATTATATTTTTCCATAAAGCTAACCCAGCAACTTAATTTATGTTCCAATAAGTTTAGCTGCATTATATAAAATTAGAAGTTAATAGTTGTAGCAGTAGATGCTCAGCCCCCAATTCAGCACATCGCTCTGCAACTTTGCAGTGTTTGCATTGTATAAGCATAAGACGCCGCTTAGCACCTATCAGTATGACTTCCGCAACCCTTGACAGCGTCCTATCGGACCCTACCGATCAAGTATGTGCCTATTTGAAAAGAATTAATTAGTTGATGGAGTATTTATCACTATATCCAGTTCCACACTTACTGTCTTAATAACTACTTTCCAATTAATTTTGGTCGGGGAAAATTGTAACATTTACTAGAGCTGTTTATTTGAATTCTGAAAATACCAAAATAGTTAATTTTATTAGATTATAACAATGTAATAGGTAAATTTGATGAGAATTATTCTAGGAAGGAAGTAGGAACACGAGGACCTTCCATAGTACATCTTACTTTGCCTCATATCTCAACTCATCAGCAATCAAGATACAATGAATGGCCTGCCATCTGTCTCTGCTGATTACTATTACACCTAGGCGGCTTTCTGCTTTACCGAAAATTTATTTCTACTCTACCTGACCATTCTAAATTATAATTATCACTTATCACCTTGTTCTGGCCTATTGGCTCTGATTTGCAATTAAAACTAAAGATAATTGATCTACTTTGTAAGTATACGAAATCGATAGATGATCAGATATTAAAAATTCTAAAGTGGCATATTTTAATCTGAAATGCTGATAGGTTGTATGTCCAACGTTAAATGAAATGCGAATAATCGGACTGGTTTTATAGTGGGATTGCTACAAATGCAAGCAAGGCCAGGAACGTCACATCCCATGCACTCGATCGATGAAACGCTTCTAATTTTGCTTTATATCTAAGAACTCAGATAATTATTGGTCTTCTTTTCAATTTTGTTATCGATTAAATACTTTCTAGTGTTGATTGTGAGGAAGATTATAGTGTCAAATATTCACACTAAATAAAACGTGGGGTGTAAGCATGAAAAATATGTACAATGTGTTTTGCCTTCGCACGTCACCAACGCAGTTTTTAACCTGTATTTTGTCACATTTCTTTGGAACTAAACGTAAGTTTGCATGACTCATATGACACGTAGACAAATGTTCTTTTAGGCATCTAACTCTATTAGTTTATACATTTCGTATATTTTTTGTGTTCCTTATCAGCTTTAATTAACGTTTCACTCATCTGTTTGCACAGCATGCTTTGTTTATCCTCACTGTTCAGAAAAAGTGTCATGGCCTACAATCAAATGGCTATAGTTTCCTTGAAACAATATAAAACTGGTTTCCTATATTATGACTAAATATTTGTATTTAGAATTGTTTTAGTATTTATACTAAATATATACGTTTATTTTCGTTCTTATCTGAAGTAATTAATAATTATACGCGTTGATTGAGTGACAGATAGCTGGGTATTTTTGTCATTAATCTATAGATCTAATCTGTTTCTTCGGACCTAGGAATGACTCACCACAATAGAGTACTCATTGTTGAATTGTAAACCAGCCTCAGTCGTGTTCCGTCAATGTCGTTTTGTTCTCTAATTCCTCTAGATTAGATTCCTGTTTCAAGTGCCCTTTATGTTCCATTGGTTAGCGGCACTCCGAGTCTTGGCTTCTAATCACTTAGCGCAAACGTTTCCGAGTAATTTCCAATGTTTCCCTTCTTCTCTAGCCTTGTGTCCGGTTTTGGTACCATTATTTGCGAGCTCACAATTAATCGTTATCTGACTGTGATTACTTGTTGAATATTAAGCTTTGTTTACACAAATTAATCAGATTATAGTTTTCCTTAAGGTTTGTCCTTGCATCCAACATATTCAATTCTATCAGTTTTACATTTGGCGTGTCATTTAAGTAATACATTTTGATCTCCAAATTGTATAGAAACACTAGAGAGCGACCTAAAAGTTTGCCTGTCTTTAACCCGTGCCGACACTGTTGATTTGTAATGTTATTTTTTAAATAACGCTGTTTCGAAACATGTTTCATTGCTTACTGATGCCCCACGCAGCAGACAGATAATCATAATAATATAAATGATGTCATATGTCCTGCTTTTACATACTTTTGTATCATTTCAAAAATAATAACTTAACTAGTTTTTCGAAGCCGTTATTTTTTAATATAATAATACTTACTATTTTCACTCATTCTTTTGCATACGGTATTGTACTTACATTCAGAAAACGAATTGAATAAGTTATGAACTTTTTAACCGTTAAAATACTTCGGAAAGGATCCTGTTTTCCACGAGAAAGCGCCTGTGATACGCTGGCCATTGAAATAAAAATTTAGGTGCACTGCAAGAAATAAAAATGATTCATATTAGAACTTAACTGTTTTGGAACTTTTTTATCAAATAAAATTTGGGAAAATATGCTATAAGGTTTTCTCTGGAAACATTTTCTTGCCATCATAATTTATTCCAACACTTATTTCATGCAGTGCTATCTGAATACCGTGGAGGTCTCCATATTTCATTGTGAATTTACGGCAATGTTTGAATTGTCCTTATACTCTTTGGAACCTTGCACTTCTGTTTTATTAATTCCATCCATGGCTTACTATCTTTGGTGGATAATCAGGGAAGAAAATGGCTATATATTCCTTACTTGAAAGTCACTTCTCTTTTTTGAACGTCATCAGCAAAGAGCCAAATAAATAGGCTTCATTATTATAATATTAAATAAAACATTAAATTTCATACTAATTTATCCAATCTAGAATGCGTTCTTCTCTCTTCGTCGTTGTTCTCTTGTTCATTTCTGTTAGAGCAGATTGGTGGGACTCATTCACCGAAACAGTCAGTGGAGGGTTAAACAGCGCTGCTGAATGGGTTAAGGAAACTGCTAGTCCTGCTATCAGGTAAGTCTAAATAAAAGAGTGAAGTATCAATGGTCTGATTTTGTCCAGCACGTTTTAATATATTCAGAGAATATTAACATTTATATGCCTATCTCACTTTGAAGGGATAAATTTAACGACGCCAAAGCAACACTACAAGATCCAGAAACGCATAAGACTATCCGTGAGTGGATAACTGAAGTAAGTCTAACTCTTCTTTTTTATTTGTGTTGCGAGTTTTTTAAATGCTGGCTCTAAGTTTGACTACATTAAAGGTATCGAACTTTCAAGGAAAAATCAAATCAAGGAACTTTGAATTTTAAGCAGCTATATAATATTAAATGAGTCCAAATTATTGCCATGCGTAGAAAATTTTGTATTTATACTTCACATATTGCTGATGCATTGTATTTTAACCATATTAACCTAAAAAATTTGTTTAAGAAAGCGGAAAAAGCTTCGGAGTTCGCTCAGCGAGAAGTCATTCCAGAACTAAAGAAAATCTATGATGCAGCTACTGCAGACGAGAGTAAAACTTCGAAAGATAAGGATCGAGAAATTATTCTTGAAAACTAATCTTATGGCAAATTTTCTGGATTTATGAGAGCAACCAAATGCAAAATTTTTTTTGTTCTCCATTTTTATTTGATTTTTCTATGTAATTTTGTTTAGTTTTCATAACGAATTTTGTACACAAGACGGGGTATGGAGTGCATTGTCTAATTTCTATATAACAGCCACTTTTCTCTTACACATTCCAAAATTAACATAAGAACTTCATACTGCTTTAACCTCTATTAATCTTGTTATTATTTGTTGTTTGGCATAATGGTTTTGTTTAATGTGTACTTATATGGCGGAATTTCCTGATAAAACTTATTTGAGATATTTGCTTAGTATTCAGGTGTAATCAGAATTATCTGGATGCTTTTCCAGCTACTTGTTGTGGATTCTTGATTCTAAACCATTCTCATGACACAAAATCGGCACTGATTAATAGCAGCGTCGGCTTCCATTGAATCGCTGATTTTGATTATGACAAGAGAGAATCAAAAATTGATTCATCGAAGTACACGTAAATGTTAGATAAATAGAATCTTAGAAGGATTGGTTTATATTATCGGATACAATAGCTAAATATATCGGATATGACAAAATGGATTACGAAATGAAATAATACTTCTGTAAAAAACCTCGAAAATTTCAAGTATAATCCTTCGTATACGTAATAAAATGCATTTAGAGAATCTAATCGCAAAATCTTCTTGCAATAGTTTTGCTGCAACGTAGCCCTTTTTAGCGCAATAATAAAAATTTATTTTTTCCATCTTTCACTTGAATAAGTTTTATGAATCTTATCACCATGGCAGAAGTTGCTTAAGATGTAAAAATAAGCAGCTGAGTCGGTACAAATTTTATTAAAGCAAGTGTATGGCATGGATATTGTCTTCGCAGATGCGAAATACATGTGCACTTAAGCAGCCAAGCCCATCTACTCGGCATGATATTTAGTACATACTAATCAGCCATTACTGTACGGTCAGTGATAGTCTATCAGCATCAATCCGTCGGCGACCCCATCCCTAATGACCCTGCTGGTTCTGTTTTCGGGTGCGCAGGTGTCTCTATCCCGCCTGCCATCCATTCCTATATGTGTATGCGAAATGCGGTCAGCCGGCGGTCTTTTACCTACTAGATCTCTATCTGTATCACTAATAATATTTATAATTAGTACTTTAATAAATAATATTCTGTGCGCTCCTACAAATGAGGTTGAAGGATCAGGATACCTTGATCATCTTGATCTCATCGAACCTGAAATGGATATCGAAGACCTTCTGAGGCCGCCGGATACACATAAGGGTGAATTTTACTTTTTCTTAGATACGGTCTCTATGTTACATGAACGATTTCTATATGCACAATCATACACTTGTTAACCCCTTCCTATTTATTTACTGGTACGAAGGAGTAACACTTTTCAAATTGAGTATTTAACTACTCTATTTCCCTAATATATTAAAATCAGCTCTTGGCTCGAATTTAATCTTCTAAAGTATAAGAAGAGGAAATTAATATATATTTTTTTTGACATTGTAGATAGACAAATTGATGGTTAGTATTATCTGAGCTGGCCAAAATGTTTGAAATATATAAGAGATTTATTCGAGCATGAAACTCATTATTTTAGCAGAGAATTTCATGCAAACTTTTAAAATTATGTTATCTTGTTAATAATCATCATGATAGATATTAGCGATATGGGAACTTTCAGCATCATTAGTAGTCTGACAGTTAATCTAGAAGTTTATGTTACTTTTAACATGCCAACTCCGAAAATTTACCGCTTCTCTATTGCATTTGCGTGGTCATCCCACTGTTCAAACAGGATGCTATCAGGCTCCGCCCATTTGCCTCGGGCCCAAACAGTTCGGTCGCGCCTTCTGTAAGGCGCAAGCGATGGCGCTGTCTGTCTTCACAGCTCTCTCCCTCACCGTCATTTATAGAGTTACTATAAACTTTCCTGATCTACCTTATTCACATGGATTGCGCCGGCCTGGCTCAGAAGAATTCCTAAAAACTTCTAAACAAATCTCAGATGCCATAGATCAGTTATTATCAAATTTACCAGGACAACATAGAAGTAGCATATTTCAATACAGGTGACTGAAACAGAGCTTAGTTAACGAGTTGGTACTGATTTTTTACAGTAGAATATGTCGTGGTCGTATTTTAAAACTTGGTTTTCAAGAGTATCAATGCGAATAGTAAGAGTAAGCAATGGATCACATGTGAAGATTTACTCTGCTTAAGCACAAATGTTTTGCAATCTATTTGAGCGTTTTGAATAAAATATACCAAAACTGTTAATAGGTACCACCAAGTGATTGGGACTCTAGCCTATTTGGATATCTACTCTGATACGGAAAGGCCGGAGGTCCGAGACTCACTTTTGCTTGCCCTTCACAATTCCTCCATCGGACAATTTGCAGTCTCAAATGAGGGATTCGAGTTGCATATGATTAAAGGTTATTGGGATTTCGAGCCTTTTGCAAGAAACGCTTTTCCTGGACTGTTCTAAACTAACACGTATTCTTCAACCAACAGTGTTTTATCTGAATAATCTATGCATCCTAAAATTTTCCTATAGATTACAATGCGACACGCAAAACTCCCACACATAGGTTTTTAAGAATATTAAAATACGTGAGCTTTGCTCAATGTAATTGCATACACACGTCTTTTTATCTCTAATGCACATTATTCGCCATCAATCCGCTCGTTGATCTTCTTACCGTCTCAGAAACCTTTTTCAAGAGTCCACTCCGTGCCCCCTTGTTTCTTCTGTGTGTCTTGCGAGTTAATAATACATCCTCGCTATTGATCAATAGTTTAAAGCAAAACGTTAGAAGAGAAGTTTTGTGTGGAATCTGGAGTTGTGTCATACTATCCTTTGTTACGCTTTAAATTTTAATACTGGAACGGAGAAAGAATGTAATGAATTGTGGATCGTTTTCACGAATTAATGAAAATGAATTGAATTGAAAAAATTACAGAAGCAAACACAAAGTGCCTTGCTAGCGAGTTCCAGTGTGCTGATGGTTATTGCATAGGAATTACTCTGCGATGTAACGGAAAAAGGGATTGCCCTGACGGATCAGACGAAAGTGGGAAACATGGTGAGCTTAAAATCTTAAGTATTACAAGCCACCGACCAGTTGTTTTCATAAGGAGTGTTTTCTAGAACTGCCTATATATAATAGATGTTATGTATGCCCACTTTTTTCCTAAAATTTGCAGTGATCCATGTAAACACATATAATGGAAGCTATTTTTCTTACTGCAAATAGCAGTATTTTGTACTGTTTTATTTCTTAATTATAATTGGAGCAGTGATATTCAGCCCAATGCAAGCATCATATCCCTGTGATCTACCAAACTGATAGAGTGGTCTATGCTCCATTGGGCGGAATTGTTCATCTGTCTGCTATAATTGATTTGGTTCCTGAAAACCATCAGGTATTAGTTTTGTCTACTACTCTAGATTTTAAAAATTGGATTTACTTTGAAGACATTTTCAGTGAAAATAGTTTTCGATTGCGTTATATTTCATGTTTTAAAAGTTATATAACAGTACCTATTTAGGGTATTTTAACCAATTTTTGATAAGAAGAGTTGAATATGAGAGTAACAATCATTCTGTAGGTTTTGTGGTCTCGTAACGATATAATTATTGGTGAGGGAACGCTGTCTACCACTGATGATGATCGAATCAGCGTTTACCGCACAACTGATGAATTTTTCTTACGAATCGAAAATATAACCGAAAAAGATGCAGGTCAATATAAGATTAGTATTAACGGATTGGATGCGGATGCGACTTTCGAGGTTTGTGAAATTTTTATAACAAGTACTATATAATCTATACATATATATAGTTTCACTTCTTTTGATGTCTTTTCAGTCTTCCACTAAAATACTTTGCAAGTTTTCAACTCAAAGAATGTTCTTCATATATTCTATTTTAAGCATGCTAAAATATGTATATCTCTTACGATCTTATGTGCTAAGCTTAAAATCACATTATGTATTTTTTGTCAACCTCTTACGTTAACTACTTGATTATAGGTACGTGTGTCATCTGACGCAGTACCTATTTCTTCCGAAGAATGTCCTGAAGGAGAGAAATCTTGTTTGTCTGGTCATTGTCTACCCATTTCCCAGTTCTGTGATAGAATAGTACAGTGTCCTGATGGTGACGACGAAATGGAATGCTCTCGTAAGTTACCTTAATGCAAATTTATTTTATTACTTGGAAATGTATTCTGTTTTTTAAAATCCAAATTAAGATGTGAAGTACTACTTCCTATAAGCTTTAATATAAATTAACCACAGCTATTAGTCACGCAGAGCAAACGGAATTTCGTACGCTATAAATCGGGCGCCTCGAGCACTTGAAATCAAGAGAGAAAACATAGAAACATTCGCGCAAATCTAAATACTATAACGCATAACCAGAGGCCACATGCTCCGAAGCGAAGGGGTTACAGTTAGGTTTCTTTACTCTGCAAACGGTTGCAAATATGTAGGAAACGTAAATAATTAGAATTCAGAGCTATGCTTTTAGAAGCTTTCTTTTTTTAGATGAAATTCCATAGTAAATTTATTGTTTGATTTGTGCTTTGAATCTAACATAAACTAGTTCTAATTTTTGGCAATAGTTTGCAAATAATCTTTTACAATGGCGTAACACTGCGATAGCCGTGATTTATTTCCTATATTTCGATTATTTTCTGGTTAAAGACCTGGAGTTTAGATCGACACTACCGACGATAGAATGTGTATAAGAATGCTTAGACCGCTCACTTTCGCAGCAAAGTATCTTGAATCCATGATGCACCCAAATTCTAAGAAAATAACAATGGTGAATAATCGAAGGAACTTCTAGTGAATCACTTTGAAATGAAAAGAAAAGTACCAGAAAACCGCTTATAGGCAGAACTATTATTCTGGTTATAATAAAAGTCACAATGTAAAAAATGCAAGTTGTTTAGGAGAAAAATAGTGTTTGTTAGAGGGTAACATCGAAATTTAAGAACAATATAAAGAAGCCTTGAATAGCCCAATAATAATCTGAATAAAAGGATAAATTTGTTATACTGAGATTTAATTCTAGCTATAATCTGCACTTCCTCTGAATTACAATGCCATTCGGATAATACTTGTGTACCGAAGACTGTAGAGTGTGACGGATGGAGAGACTGTCACGATGGAACAGATGAGATGGTTATTAACCACCTGCTAGCATATTCACTCATTTTGATGAACTTTTACGAGTATCGTTAATACTGAAGACCCAATATTTAATTAATTATTCCTCCAGTTATATTTTATCCAGAATAAAATCAACTGACAATGTACCAGTGACCATAAGATGCTAAAGAATCTATTTGTAAACTTATCAGCACTCATCACGCAACTTTAAGAACTGTACGGCACACAAACCTGCTCTACGGAAATTACATCACATGAAGCATTCGCGGCTTACTGTCACTTGTGATGACGGATCAGCTCCAGAGTATAGTTTGTAAGTTCTCTGGAGAAAAACTTTAATTTTATTATTTTAAAGTTTAATTATATACTAGTGAATCTTTGAGAAGTTTTATTTTGTCAATTTTCAGTTTTGATGATCCGTATTTTTGATTTAAACTCTTATATTTTGTTTTGTCCCTATAAATTTAACGCAATTCCAGTCTTTTTGAACTTTGGTTTATGCCCATCTTGCTTTTTTCTCCAGTTAGTTGGACTATTTGTACAGTGATATTTGAAACTTCAAATTCTACATTAAGAAAATTTTTGCGTAATAAATTTATATTTTGTAAAAACTTTGGATCATCATCCTCATCTGCTCAATCCTCAGCCACTGTCACGATTGTTTGCTTGCTTCGCAACTACACTAGCGCTTCAAACTAATTGCAATAAGCGGAAACCGTCTGTAACTAGGGCAGACGATAAAAAAACAGATTTTTATCACAAAAACCATTTATATGATTTGTCATTACCCTTCTTCTTAACTCTGTAGCTTAAATATTTTAAAGCATTCATTTATAAGTATTGGCTAAATTCAGGCATGGATCTTCTTACTGCTGGTCGAATTCTGTGTGTCCAGATAGTACGTCATGTATACAGGGACTTTGCTGTCCAGCTGGCCGTAAGTCCAAGTTTTATTTGAATTTTTTCTAGTATTTAGTTTTCAAAGTTTCATGTACTTTTTATATTGGTGTGTTAATCACTTTTATTTGTAATTTTTGAAGTCACCATTTTGTTTGTCTTATTAACAAAAAGCACTCTAAGAACCCATACGAGAAATACTAAATGATGTTTACTTATATTGCTTTAAATGCACTACCTAACTGTTTAACTATGTCTGGTGCGGTTTTGCACTTCTGTTTGTTTACATTCATATGAAAGCGTCGATGATAATTAGGAAGGTGACAAACTTCTTAATGTTTAACTCGTTATTGTCCCTCACTCTCCTTTTAGCACTGAACCCTCGACAGTGTCCTACTACTATGTGGGAATGTCTCGATGGATTGTGTTTTGACTGGAGTAAGAGGTGCGACGGTGTTGTCGACTGCAGAGATCGAAGCGACGAGAAAGACTGTGGTGAGAGCAGTTGTAATGTTTCTAGGCATCATTACATATAACTTTAAAATTCTAAATTTCGGCTACAATAGAAGTACTCGAAAAGGATTATCAGTGGAGTATGTTTTAGTGCACGATATAACTTACCGTTCACGCATGATTCTCACTTCAGTACCCATTTGCATGACCTAACCATAACATTTTATGTATATCTTTAAACCTCTAAGGGTTTTTCTTTTTCATTACATCATCAACTATCGAGTATCACTTTAAGTTTGTTTGAATATCTGCACCTTTTGTGTACTCGAACTTTCTCGGCAATTAATCGTGGAATCTAGGAAATAGTGGTGGGGAGGGGTTAAAAGAATATAACTTCCAGTTTTTCCATTTATAACTATTTAAATCGGTATAAATAAACCAAAAATATTTGCGCATATTTCGAATTTGCTATTAGTTTACATCTACTCTACTATTTCCTAAATGCTAAAAATGGGTTGAAATATTTCAAGGTTCCCTTATTATTTAGGAGAATAATTGAATGTCAGGAGCGAAACTTTCTAAAAGCTAAACAGTAAAGTACTTACGATAATTCACAATTTTTCTACCAAGTATTTTGTAAAGTAGGTGTCTAATGTCTATTATGAATTCAGATTTTGGATAGCTTGAAAACTGAAATATATATATATATGGAAGATGTTTATAAATTACTTTAATAACTACTTAATTTTTGTCATGTAGTTCTTCTCAGTGCCTTGCTTCAGTTCTTTAAGTCGATCCATCTCCATCGCAGTATGAGAATTGAAATATCCAAGGGTTATAAGTAGAAGGAATGGCCATCTGTAATGATAACTTTAATATACCAAAGTAAACAAGGTTTTTATTTCCACTAATTTGTCTCATTTAAATATTACCTGACGGTATAAGTTTCTTCCTCGAGAATTCTCGTCACAAATGCACCACCAACTTCTGAACCACCCAGGAAATAGAAGTTAGAATAGAGTCCCGTAGCGAAGGGAATAATTTGAAGCCAAGCCAAAATCCTTCGAAAGTTGATATCACTAATAGTTTTTTCTCTCCAGAAACGGAAAGAATCTATACTATACAGTGCTTTTGCGACCATTTCCATGAATAGAGCGATGATATTTAGAATTATCCAGACCTTTAATAAAAAAGTTAGGCAACCAATTTATTACCTTTTAAGCAAAATTTGCTACCAACTACTAGATATTCCTCGAATTGAATAATTTACACTATAATTATGTGAGAAATGAGGCCAAGAATTCTGTGAATTATAAACAAGCAACCACATATTAAGTATCAAAGTAGGACTTTACAATATTATGATGGTAGAACCCATGCCAAAGTAAAACGAATGAGTAGGAGACAAGGACACCGATAATCTTTCTGCGTAACGAGAAAGAAGGTGCGCAAATTGGAATAAAGATGTACTCTTTAAAAAACTGGTAGAGCCCACGATCAAATTCTCTCCAGACCTAAATATTATATGTGAGTAGATGAAATTAATTAATTAATTATAAGGCTGCTTGCATTTATGTAAAATATTGAAATATAGTTACTTTTGAGTAAAGTGTAACTCTGATGATGCATATAGGTCCTGGAAGTGGATCCATATTATCGAGTTTTGCGAAAACACTTGGTAAACCAAAGATTACGCTATATTTGAGGTGAAAAAATATGCCTAAAATATAATAATTCTTGTTAACACTGGGCTTTTTGTATAGGAGCTATTGCATCTAACTGCTAGTTAGTAATGAAGTTCTTTTAAGCCATGGAGATCAATAAACAGATCAATTATAGTAAATTATTCATCATACGGTTACTCACCAAGAGCCATACCAAGTGCTACGAATTGATCTTTGGGCAAAGAAAACGCGTAATTATGGTCCTTTAATATTGCTTCAAAATAAAAAAAGTGTAGCATTGTTTCTACGAGGGTCCACCAAAATACTATTTTCACTGTCAGCCATAAAACTTTTTGAAATTCTCTTGGTTTCATTTTTCTTTCTTCCATTTGACGCTCAAAATTAGGATAAAGCACTATCAATGAAAACAAATACGGCTGATAAAATGTGTAAAATAGCATTCTTAAGTAATTTTTGATCAAGGTGTCATCTTCCTTTCGAATAGCGTTCTGCAGAGTTTCAATACAGTATGATATATAGCTAAGCATACTGTATGAAACGAATGTAAAAATTAAAAATGGATCCTCAGATAGAAATGTGGTATGATGCATACTGAGGTAAAGAACGGGAATTGAGCTGATCCAAACAGTAAGTTTGTTTCTGAAACATTGGAAAATGCTGTTGTATTCATTAGGAACATAATACAGTCATCGCGGGTTCATAGTTGAAGGGTTCTAATTTTTTCCAGATGATAATTTCGTAAATATGTGGATAGATTTCTAGTGTTGCATTTAGAGCTTAAATTTTCTGTACTAATTACCCGCGATGACGATCTTTATCCGTAACACCAGGCTTTTATTCTTAGGGTAAAATCGTACTTGCTATCATAACTAACCTGATCAGACGACTGGCTATAAACACTACAGTACCTTGGGTCAGTGAAAGCACAACCAAAGTTGGTGTGAAGTATATGGCACACGCAGAAATACTGAGTGCAGTGTACAGTGTGGTGAATAGCAATTCAGGTAAAATCAGCGATCCCAAGTTAAAGAATATCGTGTGTACTAGAAACACAGGCATATAGTTTTTGGCAAAAGCCGACCAACGATGCCACTCCCAGTTTGTGAAATCCTAGAAAGCATTACCAACGTAGTTTAAAAATAAAGGAGTGTTCGAGAAATGAACTTTCTAAGTATTCACGTTTACATTTCACTTATTATTATTAAATTATTAGGATAATATTTTAACATTACTTTCATAACTGGCCCAATTAGAGGAAAATTGCTCATCACTCCATAATCGCCAATTTTCCACTGATAATTTTGACTAGCTCTGAATACGCAGTACCAAGCATATATCATCGTAGTAATGGTGACAGCATAGCAGAGTTTGATTTCGGGAAGAGCTGGATAGCTAAATATTATTCGTCTAGTACGGAATGTTCCTCCCATTCTGAAAGAATTGTGTAGCTAAATAGAAGTGGATCTTTGGGGATAGGGATTGGATGCATGTGAGCGCATAGGCAATTGAAGTGCGCCGCCGAATATAGGTCATCGAGGAAAGCGAAAGTGATATTGGAAAGTAGTATGAAGATTTACAAAGTTTATATCTGCTTAAAAATCTTAAAAAGCTAGTTCTTTGTCTATATTAATTTCTGCTATGTAACCCTTACTCTACTCCTTATTGTAGTTTACAATATTCGAGATATTATCCAACTCCCGTTTCTGTATCTTAGATTAAATGAGCAAACTATATTTGCCTTAATAAACAGCAGTTCATATTGATAGGTAATGTCAGTTTACTCGTCCAGGGTGGCGTGAATTACTGGAAACTTGACTACATATTCTTATTTATGTTACTCGTATTTGAGATTATATTCATACTATTATTATTATTTGAATATTTCAAATATATATATTACAGGTAATGGGAAGCGATCAGTCTCGCATGAGTGTTCTGAACACCAATTTCAATGTGACAATGGGGAATGCATTCCAGTAGAAAAACAGTGTGATCGCCATTATGAATGTATAGATGGATCTGACGAGATCAAGTGTGGTAGGTGAAGAGTACCAATTTAAAATGTCTATTTTTTATTGGGAAAGTAAGAAAAATCCATCCTGTGGGATTTTGCTCATTTTTGAGCTTTGCGGGTGATAGCAGGAATCCACATTGGTTTGCATCGCTTATTAGGAAAAGAATCTGTGAAAGAATATGTATTGACACATTCTATGTTGTCAAACATCGACTACCGTTGACGAATTAAAGGCAATAGCAGTTATATGATCTATGGGAACGAATACAAAGCTGTTTTACTATAGTTTAACGTAAATTTTTTATTAAAGCAAATAACAGATCCTTGAAAGTAAATGTTTTTTATTAACTCACATATTTTTGTAAAAGATCTCACCTCCTTTAGATTACTACGTAGCGGTTATGAAACATCACGAGTCTCAGAGAGCAAATACGCAGAAGAATGACAGTTCCAAAGCACAGCACCCGCAATTGCACCAAAAACACGGTACCACTGCAGATATGTTTTGCATGTTCATCTAGTATGCGTCAACTACTGTTTTCTACTCCACAAAATTCCGTCCCATAGTGTTCTATTTATGAACAGTAGAATTACAGATTCTCTCTTACATAGTAGCAGTATCGGGTTTGATAGATGTCTCGTCACTGTTGCTTTTAAGTCACTTTACATGTCAATATAGTATTATTATTGTTAGAAAGGTCTAAGAGATCAGCGGCACTTTAACTATATTTTCCATATTATTACACAATAATTTCAACAAATCGTATAATCTATTATTTACCTATGCGTACAAGCATATCATACTTATTTTTATGCACTTTAAAGTATTTCGAGTGTGTAGTATATTTTTTAAATCTCTATCAATATATATTCCTGATATTCAGGTGATTATCACGAGGTTCAACATCAAAATTTAATTCACCGTGAAGAAATAGGAGAAGAAAATGTTGATTGTTCGGATCAGGAGTTCCGGTACAATGGCATATCCATACTTTAGCTAATTCTATAAAATTTACAAAAGATTTCTGCAAGCAATTTCTAGTAAAATTGTATTTAACCTTATCTATATCACCTGGTTTTAACAGGAATTAAATGAAATATTTCAAGTACACAGTTTAGATGCCCCTATCTGGTTGAAAATAAATGCTTTCATTATGACAAATTATGCGATGGAGTGGATGATTGTGGAGATGGAAGTGATGAAGTACGTTTTTTCTTTAATTTTGGTTGATACACTTAATTTCACTTCTTTTTATTGTTATAATAGGTCTTATTCAAGTTCTTGCTAATAATGTTCGATGATTCTGGGAGAAATTTGTCATTTTAATTGTAACCTAAATCTCCTTTTAAAGAAAAGAGATATTTTTACAGGTGTAAATGATTAAAGCAATTCAGTTAGACGGAGTTGTATTTATATTGCATACTTATACTTGCAATTACTAATTCAGTGAAATAAACCTACTTTTAAAGTCAAAAGTTGTAGCTACCTAGTAAAAAAACGGGAAAAAAGTAAACGAAATCCAAAATTTCGAAAAATTAAGGTAAATTGTGAATCGGGAAGCAGTGAGGACGAAGTGGTCTCTAGAGGAAATATGAAAATCCCTCACACAGAGACCCATCTAGCCCAGTCACTTGAGAATCAGCATCTCGATGTACAAATAGCGAATAATGAGAGAGGACATTGCTCTGCATCTCAGTTCAGTTGTAGAGACAATAGATGTATAGACAAGACCTTAGAATGTGACAGGAAATACGACTGTGATGATGGGTCGGATGAGACAGAGTGTGGTGAGAATAAATTTGTTTTCATGTCTTTCTATTTTGAAGATCTACACCCAATAATTTTTGCGTCGAATATTACTATCTACGATCAAAGCTTATCATCCTTCCATTAGTAGTATTTGTTCAAGCACGTGTTATAAGGCTTCGTTTTTTCGTTTGGAATTCCAACTGATCTAGTTGTTTCTATATAAAAATGTGAGTATAGGAAAGACTTAAAAATGCCAAAAGAATTGGTAGAAGCTTTACCAGATTTAGTTTGAGCACTTAAGGAATGCCGCCATTATTTGTGCTTGATTGTGCAGGCACCAGCGAACGTCTCGCTGTTTATAATAACTAAATATCACTGCATTAATTAGGTTCTTAACGCTTTAATCTAGTAAGGCTGTATAACAGTTCATAATAAACAATTCAGTGAAGTTTAATTTCATATTTGTCTATTTCTTCTTTTTAAAATCCAAAATCCTATAGATTTAATTTCTGATAAGACTTGGTACAGTGATTAATGATATGGTGCTCATTTAATAAACAAACAACAAGTGTTTCTTAGTGATAACTTGGTTGACATTTGGAAGGAAAAGCGTAGAGGTACTAGTATTTATTTAGGATATGATCGTTCTTTCGCAAACAAAATAATAGTAATTAGAGTATGAAAAATCACTTGGGTTTTTTATAGAATACCCTTATGACTCTTTGAATTGGCTATAGATAAACATAGTGAAGGGATGATAAGTTGAATTACCAGTATTTCAGCGTATTTCAAATCTGCTATAGCTCACAATAATAAAGGAAAAGCACAAATCAACGAAGAAAGAATAAATAAAGAAAAAGAAGGCGAACATAACCGTAGGCAAGACATATCAAAGCACAGAGAAGGAAAAGATAGCACAAGCGAACAGGTAAGAGTAAATTAGAAGGCCAGTTAGATTTGTTTGCTTTTATCGAAAAATTCAGTCATGAAACTTGGAAGTAGGAAGAGATGGCAATTTCGAGCTTGGCACATGCACCAAAATTTCAGGGACAAATCCAACATGAAAAGACAGCTAAGTTGGAACAGGATGAACTACGTAGACAGAACGAGGAACAAAGAAGAGTGATTCTAGAGAGAGAGAGACAATCGGAAAAACATTTAAAGAAGGAAAAGGTCGAAGGACATAAAGAGGTCAGAACAGAATTATATAGGCTTCATTTATGATTTTTTCCCCACATATTTCATATTAAAAACAATATCTTTGCTGCGTTCTACAAAGTAACATTACTCCATACATTACATTTAGTGTATTGAAATTCATAAATTGCTTCTTTTTCACCAAAACAAAATAAATGTTTTTCTTGCTATCGGTGTTGGTTCTAAACAGCATGTGTCGAGGCGGTTTTTCGACGGATAACAGGGCTTGTATCTGAGAGAGACATATGGCAGGCGAACTATGAGAGAGATTCACACATAAAGCATGAATAACTATGTAAAATATAGACTTATTAAAATTCCTTAAACATGCTTTGGACGAATGTTATGTATAATTTTAATACAACTTTTACTAGTTTCTTACAGTGTAAGTTACAGAAAGTCATTAACGTTCTATGAAAAACTATTACAACATTTGAAAATCACCTGAAATTTCTATATAACTTAAATATTTCCTATGGGCATAACATACACTTTTTTATAGCATTTGTTTGTCTTCAAGACAACCCACATTAAGCTTTGTTCAGTTTTCACTGATTATTAGGTTGTTTTCAGCGTGCTCCCAACAACGGTGCGTCTACAGAAGTTGTATTTAAAGAGGAATACGACGATGAGGTTGTTTGCTTGGATCACAAGTTCCAGTGCCATACTGGAGAATGCATAGACAAGTAATTTGTTTGAACTATATAGAGAAGTAAAAAATATATCTAACTTTGTTGATTGAAACTGGAAAATGCATCAACGGAAGAATTACAGAAGACATGTATGTGACACTCGTCCTGATTGTCTAGATGGGTCAGACGAAATGCACTGTTCGGAAAAGCAACATACGAACCAGCAGCAAAGACACTTAACTCAACGAAATCCATCTGATTTGCTGCCTTTACGCAGATGTAAGTTATGAGTTTTACAGAGTTAAAATTATCTGTATACAACTTATTATTACTAATAGCATATCTTTTCTGGAATTTAGAAGTAGTTTTCTGTTTCTTATTCGGAAAGCTATTTGTTCGTTTAATCACGTACTTTTTTTTTGTTTTCTGGATAGTTTCAGGACTTCATTCTCTTCCTTCTCCTTTTCTACGTGAATTTGTATAGTTTTTCTTTTCTCTCTTTTGCTCGTAGCACGCTCGTATTCCTTTTTGCACTGAGTCAGTGGGGGCGTGGTACGCCGTTCTCTCGCCGCCGCTTTTCATGTCTCTATCTACATTTCCAACACGACTATCATATCTCTCACTTTTATCTCTTGTTTAATCCAGCTATCTGAGAAGTTAGTTGATCACTTAGCAGTTCCTTTCGTCTAGATCTTGTTGTTCTCTATTCTTTCGTCTCAACTCCAAGTTCTTTACATTATAAGTCAACATATGCCATTATTAGCAATAATCAAACTGTGCGTTTAACATTCTGAATTGGCTATAAATCTATTTAGCATAGTGTTTTATTTACTTTATTTCTTACTTTTCGACTATAATTCATTTGTTATTGACGCCGCAACAGAACCATTTCTTGTTTTCATCATTGCAGCCAGTTATCATAAATTTTTCTATTCTATTTCATTGTCAAAACACTTTCTCTTTTCCTTTTTAGTTTTATCTAAATTTGCAATGAATCAAGCAATATGGCATTAGTAGATTATATTGTATCAGTACATGGAGAATCCACTTATATCATCTTATAATTTTATAAACAAATTTTTGTGGAATTTATGTATTCCTACTGGTTCTTGTCGTTTTCTCTGTTGCTAAGTGATAATATGCTAAGTTTTTGCATCTACAACTGATTATTGTGGGTGATAAGAACAAGGAATACATGAAATTATAAGTATATGAGTAAGAAAAAGTCAGTAGCAACTAAATACAAGTGTAATCCAAATGTATCAGATTTCTTTATATAGAGTTATTTTTCACTAGACTTTCAATAGCCTTGCCTCCTATGTTGTCACCCGTTATCCATATGCATAATATGCATCATCACTTCTACTATTACTACTATCTAATTTTAGCTGTTTTATCCCACCCACGACTCTATTTTGTTCGTTTTGCTTTGCTTGATCTAATTCTTGTTATTTTTACACATGTTGATGTAAGCGAACTGTTATCGTTCTTGCCATAGTATAGTTTTCTAATCTTCCAATTTTTTATTTTAATAATTATATAAGAAGACTTCATTATACTTTTTATCCTTTTAAATATTAATCGTCTTTCCTTCACCTCTATGTTTATCTTCCTCTGTTTCTAGCTTTGATTTCCTATCATCACTCGATACTCGTTTTTCCATCGCCCATCGCGCTTTCCTTTTGTCTTGATTATTACGCGTCGGCGTTTGGTGATAAGTGGTGTGTGCGGTTCAAGGACTGTACCTGGCGAAACCCGCCGGTGTGCGTCACTCGCTATAGGACCTCGTGTATCACATTTATCTTATTTATCGTGGTCCTTAAAATCTGAATCCGCTCCTTTAATAAGCAACCGTGATTCAGGATGCTTGGGGGGCAGTTTCGGCTGCTAGCGGTAGTCGCATTTTTATTAGCGACTGCCTCAGCCGTTAAACGGAAACATAGGCAAACATGTAAGTTTACCACTTGGGATTTCAATCTTATATTGATTGCTTACGTCAGTCGAACTTAATATATTTGACAGACACTCAATTTTGCATGTTTTCCGTGTTATTATTGACCTTAACCTATGTTACATTTACAGGTTTTTGACAACTAGTTTATATCCATAGCTGTACATTACTGCAAGTAACACTGGAAGCTATTTCCATCAACACACTTTTGATAATTTTTTTGTCAATTAAACTTCTCTTATAGCGCCACGCCCTCTACTTTTCAGTGAGAGACACATTCCAACAGCAATTCCAAGTATTCGCTTCTTGACCGTTAATAAGCATTCACACTTATATCACCCATCACAAATCTCGAGAAAATAATTGATGAAAACTTTCTATTTCTTTATCGCCGTCCCGAACACTACTGCATCAAATCTGACTGACACCAAAGTAAGAGTAAAGTAATATGGTTGATTGCGGTAGAATATGGTCGAATAGACGATCGATATCCCTGCCCGAATTATCACAAACGATCATCTCAAGTACGCAAACAGTATTACAGTCTGGGAACAATTGTATATTAATCAGATTGGTTGAACAATGAATCGGGTCTATTTTAAGCACTTTTCCTTATTTTATGCCATTATTAGCATCCAGAGGAGTGATGCATAGTCCTTATCAACACTAAATTTGGACAGGAGATCAAGCATAGGCTGCGTTTTCACGCCTTAAACTGCTTTGACAAAAGTGCACCTAATCAGTATTGTTTCATAAGCATTCTTTGAATGATAGCAGTCTTTGACATACGGGAGAAAATGATAAGGTGAAGAGAGAAAAGTAGCAGGCTCGCTGTGACCACGTCTTTCCTCAAATCTTACTGATCTTGTAACTACACAGTAGTATATTATTTTTAAAACAGTTTTCAAATAATTCTAGATCATAGATGTAAGTAGCCATTACTTAGCACTTACAACGGTAAATAAAACAAAATCAATGAGAATGTAAAGTTTGGTTAATTATCACTTTAATCATTTTTATTTTCAGACCAGGACATTGACGAAGAAGGAGCGAACGGTCCGTTTTTTAAATTTTTGAAATCTATTAGAAGTATAAAGACCAATTTCCCAAATCTGAGCGTAGTAAACCAGTTGATTAATGGCTATCCTCTGGGCATCGCAAGTAGTTATAGGAGAAATCATTGGCAGCCTTGAAAAGGGGATGCAAAGAAGTATTATCCAACTAACTTATTCTTACAGTTATATATTAGAAATATGCGATAACAGTTTTACTAGTAAATTATAGTTATTACTTTGCAGATGTTCAAATTACCATATACCCCACGGAGGCTCAAGTTCGTGAAGGACGCGACGTTGCCTTTGACTGTCGGGCTAGAACTGCTGATAATACAGTATACCCTCCCGTTCGGTAGATTAAAGCTGAAATTTTTCTTAGGTTTTTGTTATTACTCTAGCAATTAGAAAATGTACTTATTTGTCACTGATTTTAATACCGAAGGTATAGCTTTAATATTTTTAAAAGAATTATGGGGACCTAAAAGTAAAAGCTAAGGCATAAAAAAGTAGCAAATTAATATAGCTATTTAGTTTTGAAGCAGTTAGAAATAAAACAAATATTTTAATAAATTTAATTTTTCATCTAGATGGACACGAGTTGGGGGTCCTTTATCACCTTCTGCCCACGAGTCTTCAGGACGTCTCACAATTAACCCAGTCTCGCAATCGGATGCCGGCAGATATGTCTGTGTGGCCAGCCACAATGGGCAAACTGTTGAAGCACATGCAGTGCTGAATGTGCAGTCATGTGAGTTCTCTCTGCTGTTACCTATTTATTGTTATGCTAGTCATATTGATATTTATTTTGGATTTTCACCAGCATTCCAATTTGTAGCTTCTCGTAAAATATGTAACAAACAGAGTACGGAATAGTGTAGTATGCGTATTCTTCCTGCTAAGTGTTTTTACGGTCCTACTTTTCCTCCCACTTATTTCTCTCTGTAATCCCTCGTCTATAATACGTTTCGCGAAAGGATATTTTTTGTTTCATCGAAACAGCTTTTAACTTTAAACTGCGAAATGTCTGCCAATGAAAATAACGCATTGCTATTAGTACATTTTTATAAGAATTATACGGCAATTTCAAAAGCACGTTTATTTCAGTGAACGGGGTAATTAAAATAAAAAATGGTTAAATAACAATAGTTTAAACTATCAGTTATGGATGGCGATGTACTTTACGAAAGCTAGACAAAAAATCATCTAGATTGCTTTGAACCGCATTTGATACCGAGATTTCTTATTTTTATACCTTACTTTTTTCAGTCATATAATTGACTCTAGAGATGCGTTAAAGTATACTTATAGTCTTAAGCTATTTCTTATGCAGTTGCTAGACCATTTATGTTGACCACTTATGAATGGCCAAAATTTGCACGTACTCCGCGTCACCTTTGTTGTTCTCATGTTTGTCTTTGCTATTAGGCTTAACGATTGCTGTTGAATCATGTTCCGACATTATATGCATACATTTACGGTGCGTGTCTCGACCCAATGAATACTTGATCTATCAGTTGAAAGAAATAATAGATAGGGATTGAGATAATTAAAAATTGTTTGGGTGTGATTTGTAATATTTTAATAAGTATCACAATTTCATGGATAAAGTAGTTGGAAATAAGTGGTTATTTTGGATGAATGAAATTCGCTTTAAGACGGACCACAGGAGCTACAAGGTCATTTACCATCTTCTGGATCCTGCATGGCTGATGAGAAGGCATGCGGTAACAATGAATGTGTCAAGTCCGACTATATCTGCGATGGCGAACCAGACTGTAGGGATAGATCAGATGAAAACAATTGTCCAGCTCTTCGGCAGTGCGAACCCAATGAATTTAAGTAAGTTTTATGAAGATCATATTAATGATGATTATTGTATATTTTATTAATATGTCGATCACATTTAAAATGAGTAAAGTTATCACTTTAAGGTGTCATAACCAGCGTTGTGTACAAAAGATGTGGCTCTGTGATGGTGACGATGATTGTGGAGATAATTCTGATGAACAAAATTGTGGTTGGTTCCAGTTATATTACGTAAATTTCTATGTTAATTATCATTTTCCATTTCTCGTTCACTTGTTTTCCTAATGCTCTATAAAAGTAGCCGTTCATAGTCAGCCTGTTCTCCAAACGTCGCATTTATGTTGCAAGCGAACACAAATAGCATCGTAAATTCTCACCTGCCCAGAGAAAGTTGGCGACATTTTTCAGCAGTTTTTCTAAGGAATACAACATACATATGTTTAAAGTCTGCAGGACAAATGAATGTGTTACTGTTTTGCATCCATATTTCCAAGAAAAATTTATATCTATTAAGTACAGCCTTCTATTTCTCCTAACTCATTTAGAGTTGCCTGACTAAATTCAACCTTAAAATTAATTAGATCTAATGTCTCCCTCTACATAAACATACTTAATAACTCGAAATCCTACGTTCCGTTAATTGATATTAAATTGGTATTAAAACACTATATAAGCGTCATTTTCCGAGTGGTGTTTTCCTTCCATTAGGGTTTTTTCTCTGCTGGCATTGAGCCGGGTTTCGTCGGTGAATGGACGAGTTTTGATCAGCTATGACACGGTTGGGTGTGTCTCCCTAAGCAACATCGATTAACCATATGAAAGGAAATTACTTATTGAATTCTAAAAGCATAAATTATGATTATGGAGCAATTATATTGGTGGATCACAGCGTGCCCTTATGAAACTGATCACGGCAAATATGTCGAATAATGAATAAAGAGTATCCATTGCATGAATAATAAAGTATATATTTTCACTCTAAAACTGATAAATTCAGGAGTTCCCGAAGCCGGTGAAATGTGCAAAAAGACAGAGTTCCAGTGTGCTAACCAAAAACAGTGTGTTCCCTCATCATTCCACTGTGACGGAACAAACGATTGCAGAGACGGAAGCGATGAAGTTTGGAAGATTTGCTTTAATAAAATTTTCTGTTTATGTCATTCCTATTTACTTCTTATATCCAAATAGTTTTCTTTATTGTTTTGAGTTTTTCTATCCATTTTCAAGGTCGGATGTGTGCAGCCAACTGTGGTTGAACCTCCTGAGACTAACAAGCAAGTATCGCAAGGATCTACCTTCAGACTCACATGCAAGGTCCATCGTTAGCTTGATATAGTTCATTTTGTTTAGTGTTTAAAAAAATCGAGAAAGAAAAAGAATGCAAGTTGAAATTATCATCTTATTTACAGGCTGTAGCTGTACCTGAGGCCTATATTAATTGGCGTTTAAACTGGGGACCAGTTTGTGATCCACCACGATGTCTCCAAACATCAGAAGGAGGGTTTGGAACACTAACTGTCAATAACGCTCAGTGAGTCCTTGGGAAGCTTTAGTTTTTCTAGGTATCAAAATTAGAAAAGCTAAACAAGTGTATTGAACTATGTGCTATAAATTAATATAAAAATAGAGAATTATAGCTTCTAAAATTACTACTTGAGTAAAATTATGACCCTGTTGATTTGTTCTAATAAATCTATTGGCAAATAATATAGGATATATCATTATAGCTTTTTGATTATTGCTATCATGATAGATGTATTAATTATTTTCACCCTTATATTAGGTTGATCTACCACTTTTTATTGATTTATACTAGCTTCCGCCTTGTCCATCGTGCAGTGGTGTGCGACTTGGGTGGAGACCGGTTCATTCGTAGAACATTCCAGTGGGCAATCGCTCATTAGAACCATCTAAGATAAAGAATTACGATCATGAGAGGGATCATCAAAAATATGTTCGATTAATAAAATATTACCAATAGTATTAAATTTAAAGTGAAAATCCAGAAGGTGTAAGGGTTATCCCTTAACATTTTGTTGCCTATATAAGGAATAGTGGCTAAGTAAATATTTTGAAAATTAATCTCTATTATATCATATTTTACTTTAGGTTAAAAAGTAAAGTTTATATGCAAAAGATTATATTTTGCTGAATAGCTCTTCAACTTAGTGAAATGTCAAGAGAAATAGAGGGAAGTCTAATGTGCTTTGCAAAGTCCCTTTTATTCCAGAGCAATCTTGATTTAAACGTCCAAAAGTTATTAGATATCTCTGACTACTGGTTTAAATTAATATTTGATGGAATGGTTTTTACTTGGTGGCTGAATGACATCCAATGTGTTATGAAGCGAAGAAATGATTCAGGTCTCTAAACGCATGATTGGTATAAGAGACTTAAAGAAAACTTTTAGGCTTCACTTTAATCCGAATTTTGCTGAATTTTACAGGTCATAGTTTGAATAAGCATTTGATCGGTATTTGGTGCGTATCGTATTTTTCAGTTCATTGCGTTCTGAATTGGCTGTTTGCCTATGGTATATGGATTGAAATGACAAGAACGTGCATTCTCATAAGTACCAGTCATATTTTAGAAATATGCGATTTCAAAAGGAATGCTCAAGTTTTAGTGAACTGCATGCACGTTAAGTTTTAACTTGTTGCTTTACCTGAAAACATGAAGTCAAGAAAATCCGGTGATTTTAAACAATAAATAAATTTGTTTCAAATGCTTATTAAGCTATAGTGGAGGTTGAAAATAAATTGGGATTTTTAAGTGAGTCATTTTCTAGTTCTTATATATTACTTAATGATAATTTTCAGACCACTTGATCAAGGAGCGTATACCTGTGAAGCAATCAACGTTAAAGGACGCGTTTTGGCAACCCCTGACTGCATCGTGCGTATCGTGAATATTCCTGCACCAAACCTCCCTCCCAGAACTGTGCAGCAACCGAATTGCGACAGCCGTGGGTCTGTTTCTCAATACCCCGACCATACAGGAGCGTGTTCGTGCAAGGTGAGAAATAAGAGCACAATATAGTAATTTACGATGTTACTTATGGAGGGATAAAGTTTATTTTCGACATCATCTCAAAATTATGTCTCAAGAACTAGTGAGAACAAAAACTCTTTTACCTCTTGTTAATCTAATATAATTAAGCAACAGAATTAAGGCTACCAATTTAGTTTTCTGCTCACCATTGCTATATTGTGTCATGAGACAAGTGAAACAAAGCCTATTAAATTCGCACCTTAAAACAGAAGGATTGTAGGTGAAGAGTGCTTTTTTTAACCACCAACCTGTAGCAGGTTTTGCTACTCATCAAAGTATAAATTATGATCCCTTGCTATTCTTAAGATATGAATATGTGATAACGATCCAATACGAGCTACTGTAGAACTTATAAGGAGGTCCAAAGTAAATTACTAATTTAATCATTGAAATTTAGCCTAGAAATGACTAATAAATAGAATATAACATCTAAAACATAGTTCATTTATTATGTTCTTACTTAAATTACGATTGTTCCTATATAACTTTTCTCATAGGCTTAAAAGGACAGATCTCATTAATAAGATTGAAACAGGAATATATACTGGTTGTCTATGG
The DNA here is from genome assembly GCA_020740425.3 of Heterorhabditis indica. Taxonomy (NCBI): domain Eukaryota; kingdom Metazoa; phylum Nematoda; class Chromadorea; order Rhabditida; family Heterorhabditidae; genus Heterorhabditis; species Heterorhabditis indica. The sequence goes on along the minus strand of JAJAVP010000129.1, from coordinate 30,665 downwards.
GTATTTACGAATTGAGTAGATGGTATGAATTTGTTTTCGTTTTGTTTAATACCAAACTTTGCTTTGATATATAGTGGAGGCAGTTCTGTGTAGACAATATTCACAGTGAGACACATCGTAAATATGGTTGACCGCTTCCCATTCGCAGTGATGGACTAATAGCTGTAATTATTTACGACAATGTTTTGCGATACGATCTTACGACAGCGAACGGTTGTGGAATGATGATAATTAGTAATTGATAGTTGGGACACATCGCTGATGTGTAGCCATTGATCGGACGAACGGAAATTGGACATCCAACTGGTAGTGATGTCTAGCTATGAAGTAGCCATGAGAGACCTCATCATTTTGTTTTTTATTCAACTTTCCCCAATATAAGACTTTTAAAGACGAAAGTAGTGTGGGTAATTCAAAATATTAGGAATTATTAGTAAGCGGAATTGTTGATAATTCTGAAGCCCTCGTTGATTCAGTGAGTTCTAGCATATTCCTCACAAATTTGTTTTCGATTGACTTCGATATGATAGTAGATTATTGATCATATGGAAGCATGCACTTGGTATGGTGCTGAGAAATAAAGCATCACTGTGGTTTTAACGTCTCTACGCACTGGTTGACGTGATTAAAATTTTAACTGGAAAACTTAGATATCTTTATTCAAGAGCCTCTCACCGTTTTTGAGTGCCTATAATTGGATTTAGATTATACTTTTCTAATCCTGTCAAGTTTCGTAGGTGATTTTGTTGTTTTTCTATAAGTTCCATTATAGCCACAAGTCACTGGTCCTACTTGCACCGAATGTCGCCCAGGTTCTTTTCATTTGTCTGAAAACTCTCCACAAGGCTGCCTTAAATGTTTCTGCTTTGGGATCACCGATCAGTGCAAATCCAGCAATTGGTACAGAACCAAGGTAACTAAATAGATTTTTGTTGTTGCTTAGGGACAGTGTCAATACTTTTATGTCAATATCTACTTCATAGTTTAGTATTTAATTTTGAATGTTTTATTTTCGTAAGTTGTCTTTAATCGCTTCCAGTAGCTACACGCAGGAAAGGAAGTAGGCTTTACTAGACTCGCCGCCACAGGGCGACAATTAGTACGCAATATAACAATATTGCTGCTTCCGTAATGGCTACTGTTGTCTAGGCTTATGCTGAGATTAAATAAACCTGATTAGAGCCTAGTATTTTTGGTATTTAAACTACAACATTATCCAGAAAATGATTTTATATCATATATTCATTTTCTGGCAAATACATTAAGTAGATTCTATGCCTTTAGAAAAGTTTATGATCGGAATTAAATACATTTAAAGTGACGGTGTAATGATGCTATCCTAATAAGTTTTGAATAATTCTACTACATGAGTAAATTAATAATATAGAAATATTATCTTGAGTGAGATTAAGATGGCAAATCTCACTATGTAAATAACGACGATTCATTTCAGGATGCTGCTTGTGTAAGTATCGTCTCTGTCCTGTTGGGTCCATGGTTCATTTGTTTTCCGTTATTGTCATCCTGTTAACTCGTGTCCTGCATGTTGTGTACCTTAGAGATCTGTTTAGCAGAACTTTTCAATATTCAATACTAACATTAAGACATGGATAAAACATGTCTATAATCTCCATGTGGTATGGAATAGTTGAATTCAGGATCGTCTTATGTTCGCCGGAGATCCGGAAGGAGTTACCATTTCTGATATTGAAGAGAGGGATATTGAGCATAACGCTAACTTCGAATTCACGAAGACTGGGTTTTTAACCTACTCGCAAAGACCGCAGGGTACCAAATACTGGAGATTACCTCAACGTTTCCTTGGAGATAAGGTGATAGATAATTTTCTTGGAACAAAGCATAATTCATAATTTCACCTTATTCACAGTCGCATTTATCAGAATGACATTCTGATTAAATTGTAAACTATAATTAGATCTTGAATCACAGCAGCAGCAAAAATCAAATTGTCTTATTAAAAATATAAGAACACTACTTTGAAGCTAAACAAAATAAAATAATTCAATAATGCATTTCATTATTGGATAAATAAATAATAATTTATTAGGGAGAGTTGTGTTTAGGTTACGGCCTATGGAGGAAAAATGGAATTTGAGATTGAATACAGCGGTACAGGATCTCTAAATACTGATCCTATAGTCGTCTTAAAGGTGTGTGGTATTCTATTTGAGCGAGATCCTATTTCTTGGCATAGTTTGTCCTGTATTATTTTGATGTGTACATTATATATGCAGAAACAGCAAAGCAACTGTTTTGTAGGGTAACCAGATGATTCTCGTGCACAGAATTCGCAACCAGGACCAGATACTGCACCCTAATAGTCCTGTGAGGATAACTATCGATACATATGAGGTACATCCATCATTATTCTTTATTACTATTTTTCTTATTAATTGATTGCATTTATCTGTTCGGTTTACCCTATTTTAGATTAACTATGAGCAGTTAAATGGTGCCCCAGCTACGCGCGAAGATCTTCTCATGGTCCTTGCTGATCTAGACTCCTTCCTCATTCGAGCAACCCATGTTGACAACCAGTATTCAAGCAGGTATAGCTGTATATGTAAGAATTTATTTTGTTTAATTAATTTAATTAGATGCTAGACGTATTAGTAGATCGTACTAGCTAACTTACTAGTTCGAATTGACATGAAATATAAATGTAGTAACTAATGTATGGATAAATTCGGGGTCAATTGCTATTATCCTAGATCTAAATATATTTCATTTTTTCTTTCTATCTAGCCAGTTGGCATTTATTTTAATTATAGGCCAATATGTAAGTAATGTAACTAAGTTTGCGGGTGATGATTTTTTTCATCACATATTCGTTGCATACGTTGAATCTGTTTATTTTATAAGATATCTGGTAAGAGGCTTAAATTCAACAGAGGTTTAAGTTAGGCTTAATAGATTATGAAAGTATGTTTGAACTAATTAAACAGCTATTACACTGAAAAGTTGACATTGTTTTGATACCCGCCTAACACCAAAGTTATTGAACGAACATAAGGACACATAGGCAGTAGTATAGATAGGCTTTGTAGCTATTGCGTTCTTAAGTATCTTGGATCATCTTTTCTCCAATCATGTAGTATGTTGAAGGGATTTACTGGAATTGCGAGATATTTTGTGAGATTATTCGGAAGAAGACAATGCGACTGATGAAAAGTAATGCATAATAATTGGATGGGATTCTATAAATGAAATTTATGCTCTATTGGGATGGGAGCTATAATCAATTAAGTGCTGAACTAATGCTAGGATGAAATGCTTCCATATGATCATCCGCATCTCCCTTTCGTGTACGTCTTCAAGTTCTAAGTTGGCCGAATACTGCTCGATAAGGCTTTCAGCTAAGCCAAACCATGTGCCGCTGATTTTTTTTTGCCCGCTAGGTCGCCATGTGACACGTTGTTTTTTGCCGTAACTCATACGCGTAAATATTAAAAGATAATCCTGGAAATTTTCTTTTAAATTTAGAAAAGTTTTCCTTCATATGAGATACATCTTGGTTCCTTGCCTTGCTATCAATTATTTGTTCTTTCTTCTTGATTCCTTCAATTAGTCCATCCAACATTTCTTCTAATCTTAGAGCCTCTTTTTGAACAAATTCATAATCTGTTGGCTCTGAAATGTACTATTATAATAGTTATTAACTAAGTAGGGAAGTTCATCTTCTCTTATTGTTATTTTTCTTTCATGAATGAGTTTATCTTTCTATTGGGCACTACCCACTGATTTCTTACCTGGTTTGTATATTCCATTGCTACTGAGGACCATTAATCTTTGTGATCGTGTTAACCAACTGTGACAGACGTGTTCACAGAAGTGGGCGTTTTTAAATAAAACGTTTCTCCAGAGAATAGGAAGGGTGTCTAATTCATAGGCACTCATGACCTATTGAAAGGCTTATGAAACAATAGTCTATACTTAAATATCAACTATAAAATATATTTCATTGACGTGAATTTTGAGGCTTATAAAACTTATATCAGAGGCGCATCTTGAAAGATTGTTATTCAACTACTATGAGAAGCTTACCTTCAGTTTATCTATCATCTTGTCGTTGTGCAAATTTCTGTGCCAATAGGGTGAAAGACAAATGAAGCATCCGCCATGTTGTCTCGAAATTTGTGAATAGGGCTTAGTCATTGACTTTGCTTAGATACTGGAGCTATGCGTTTCTGATTTTGCGTATCAAATAGTATTACAACTAGAATGTAAACTATCTTCCACGAAAGTGGTTATGAAGAAAAACAATACATAAGCATATCGTAAATTATGAGAGAAGATTAGGAACTGAGATACAGTACTAACAAAAGTTAAAACGAGTCCATATAAAAGAAAGATCGTGAGCCGTAGAATGACGAATGTGAGTGGCGGCCGGCCGTTTCCCAGGTTACTAACTTAAGAAAGTCGACGAAACTGTGTGTCAATTACATTAGAGAGCATGATTCGATACAAAAGCTGAGTACAACTTTCCGTTTCATAATAGGCGAAGTTCTATTCCCAAACTGAGATGAGCCATGGGATAAGGAATATTGCATAGCACTTTTAACATTATCTACAGTTCTTAGAATGCGAAGCTTACTATCGATTTATTGTTTTTAGCCTCGGAGATATTAGCTGGGAAATTGCTGTTGAAAGGAGTACCACGGACGGTTTTGCTTTAGAGGTATTTCTTGTTTTTCAAATATTGATCTAGTGTATTTTCAGTTTTTCTTGACCTTTTTTTACTGTAATATTAGTTTGTTTTTCTATGTGTTATCTAATTCCTCTATAATACGTTTAGAACTTCAAATACCCTTTATATTTATTGCTTATTTACTTCTAACTATGCTAAAATAATTTTCTCCTTATACCTAAAATTTCACCAGCGCTTTGCTGGATACTACAATTGCCATATTCTATTTTACAAAGTTAGCATAGAATACTATAAAGAAAAGAAAAGCTCTCAATAATTAAATCTTTTAGCAGATATATTTTGGGCAAGAAAATTATTATTTTAGTAAACTTATGGTCTGTAAATTTTCAGGTGGAGCAGTGCATGTGTCCTCCAGGTTATATTGGAACTTCATGTGAAGACTGTGCCCCTGGATATGAGAGGTCTGGTCATGGACCATACTTAGGAACATGCATGCCTGTACAGGTTGTTAATTTATATTTGGAAAGTAAGTGAAGCTTAACTGAATGTAGTGAAAAGCTAATTATAGCCTCGTCAACCACAGTGCGTTGGGCTCGGTGCTGTTTCACCACAAGTTAGTTATGGAGGAAGATGCCAATGCAAGGTCTATGCTCAAGGTTTGTAAATGGAAATCAGAGAAGACTATCGTTACCCTAACAAGACGAGCTATATACTCTGAGCTCCAAAAAATCAGAGTTTAATGTTTGATATGCAGTGAAGTTCAATTTAGGTCCTAACTGTGATCAATGCGCTCCCAATTCATTTTTCATGGCGGCCACAAATCCTCAGGGCTGTATTCCATGTTTCTGTTCTGGTGTCACTCAGCAATGCCAATCTAGCAACTATGCCAGGAAAACGGTAACAAACTTTCTAATAATCTCACGATCGATGTGAACTCATATTTTATCGGAGACATAATCAAAAATATTTGCATCGGGAACATAAAATCTCAAAAATGCTACTTTGTTCTTTCACTTTATTAGAAACTGTTCTTTTATAGTTCTCGCAATTTATCGGTCAAATTTAATCACATAAAACTACTTATTTTTTTATTTGTTGACGGAATGTGAAATCCATACATTAATATCTTTGATTAAACAATATACAAGTATCCAATTTATTACATGTACTGCTTCTCAATAGAAAACGAAACGTTTCGATTTTTCATTATCTTTGTATTTAGAATTTAAAATAGATTTCTCACATTTGTAGGTAGAGATTAATTATCCTCGTGGTGATCGTGATCAGCTATCTTTGACGACGTCGGATGCTCGGCAACCTCTTCAACCACAAACTCAAGGATATATAACTGGACAAGCGATTGAATTCAGCAGTTTTCATGAAGTAGGTTTGCTGTATCCTATTATATTCCTAATTATAAGATATTTAGTGTCAAACTAGTGGTATTTTATTACCCATGAAGAATTGAATTACATGAAAGAAAAGTACTTAGTGATATCAGCGATTTTTATAGGCAAATGGTCAAACCCTATACTGGAAAATGCCTGCTAAGTTCCTTGGCAACAGAGTCACTGCGTACGGAGGAAAGTTGAAATACACTTTCAAGTATTCGGGAGATGGTAGAGATAATCAAGACCCCAGCATAATTATTAGGGTAATGTTCTTTTTTTCTTTTCTTTTTTTTCTGAAATCTAATAAGTCAGGAATCAAATTCATTGACTAATGTAGTGCAATTTTACAATTTAGAAATATATTAGATAATTTTTTAGTTTTACTAAGGCTTATACTGAACTGTTTTTTCGTATAATTTTAGGGTAATGATATTACATTGCAATACACTCATCGCGAACGAATCCACCCTGGAAGGGAGAATTCAGTCGAAATTGAAATATTTGAGGATAAGTGGGTCTTAGTCATTTATTGGTGAAACACCTAAACTCGAAATTTATGTAATATTTTGGATGTCTATGCATAGGAATGCAAATCTGAAATATACCTTACCTGTTACTCCTCAAAGATTAGTTTCTCTTTCTTCAATTATTGATTACTGTCTACAATTTTTTCTTAAGTAAATTATAGCTATAATGTATAATACTTTTAGTAGAATTAGCAGTCGTATAGTTTATAAAATCTTGCTATTTAGATGGCAACGTGTTGACGGGCAGCAAGCTACTCGCGAGCATCTTCTGATGGCTTTGGCTGATTTAGATGATTTTTTAATAAAAGTGTTTTTTTTTTCATTTTTTTAGGTCTCTGTCTTCACCATATTTTTATTAATCGGCTTGAATAACGCTGTAGACATTATAGGCTACCTACATCGATGACTGCTCTGAAACGGCTCTCATTAGTGTGTCGCTTGAATACGCTGAACCTTATGGACATGGTCGAGTTGCTTACGAGGTATAAAATAACGAGTGATATTTAAAACATCAATTTCTTTTGGTTCTTTTAACATATAAACTTACATTTTTAGGTGGAGCAATGTCAGTGTCCTCCCGGTTACATTGGTACTTCATGCGAAGATTGTGCACCAGGATATTCAAGGACTGGAGGTATTTAATATGGATGTTTCTTTACACATTTAACTTTGTACAATTGGGTTCTAATTTTAATTATTTAATTTTAGGATTTTTATAAATTAAAACTTAAAAATACTAGACGTCATAGGATACCCATAGAAAGTTTTGAAAAATAAATATAAAAATATTCTACGGAGTAGTTGTTAAGAAGAATACAATTGCTATTTAGAAAAACCAAATATTCTATTCTTAAGTGGAATCATAAAATACGAAATTTGAATGAAATAGTTTAGGTGGACTCTACTTAGGGTTGTGTGAGAAGTGCGAATGTCACGGTCATGCAAGCCAATGTGATAAGGTAAATAGAGCAATTCAAAATCACCTCTTGAATCAAGTATAAGAAGGAATTAATGAACTTTATAATAGATGAAAGTACTCGCACTTTTACATAACATATTAAGGAATATGGTTTCTGCATTGATTGTCAGCATAATACCGAGGGAGATCAGTGTGAAAGGTGTGTTCAAGAATATGTTTATCACTTAGGAATGTCTGTTCTATGAGTTTATGTTTCCTAAGAGAAGATGTAATAAATCGCTTCAGATGCAAGCCCGGTTTCGTTGGAGAAGCACGTCGTGGGTCTCCTCATGATTGCCAGCCAGCGGCCACTCGCCCACCATGTCAATGTAATAATCACTCCCCACGAGGATGCGATTCTTTCGGAAGATGTCTTGTAAGAAAACATAACTTCTCTTCTCTTCTCATTTCTATTATTTTAATGGTTCTAATATATTCGTATTTAGCTCTGTGAGCATAATACCGAAGGCACTCATTGCGAACGTTGTAAAAAAGGTTTCTATGGTGAAGCCACCAAAGGGACGCCTTATGACTGTAATCCATGTCCCTGTCCGTGAGTATTTTTGTTAAAAACGGCTAATACAGCTTTAATAGTTAAAGAGAGATTCTATCTGGAACATTCCTGTATATATATTTGATGGAGGTGGTCATTAGAAATTCCTTATGGAACGAGATTCATATTTTTAGTGGAACATCGGATTGCTTTCTGGACTCTCAAGGACAAGTGGCTTGTCGCAACTGTCCGGCAGGACTTTCTGGAAGACTCTGCAATGAGTGTGTTCGATAATCGAGTTTGATTTAACAGTTAAATTGAATGATTAGATTTCATAATGTTTTGATTTTTTCTTGTTTTATTCAGAAAACTAATTAATGTGTCATATCTATCAGATGTGCTCCTGGTTATACTCGTTCAAATAAAGAAGCTGGTCGACCGTGTGAACCTATTGGAAGTTGGACAGATCGTGATCGCACTTACGTGCCGCAGCCGGAAGGTGAAGCCAGACGTCGACACCGCCGTCGGCGGATTCGTGTCCGCTCACGGTTCTACCAACACTAAGCCATTCATACTTACAAACTCGGTGTCTCCCTAATTGAGGGTTACCCATTCACTCACTACTTTTGCTCTTTAAAGTATGGACTTGGCCTAGCACCGCTCAACACCGTAAGGGTTGTTGCGGCTCTGTTTCGTTGTCAGGTGTAAATCCTGTCCCAGTCACGTTCTCTATATTCGTTTGTCTCACTAGCACGCTTTTTTTTAAAAAGGAAACTGCCTTATTGATAGGTTATCATACCATCCTAATATGCTGATTTCCATGTATCCCATTGTTTGGAGAGAAATATTCGTTTCAATAATAAACTATGTTTGCTTGGTCTCACGTCACAGACGCGTCTCTCACTGTTCATTGTCATGTCCATCACTGCCGGTAAGAATTCAATGTCTGAAGTTGACGTATTCTGTCACGTTCGTAAATGTGAACTATTGTCTGCCATAAATGTTGCGTGTGTGCTGTAACCGCTCTAATCGAGGCCTTCAGCCTTACGCGTGCGGATTATCGACCCAAAGCATCAGGTCGTAGTGTCAGGATCCCTCGTCCAATGGATTTGCCAGATCGTCGGAAACGTGGTACGCTGTAACATGGCTTAGATTAATTGTGATCATATAATACACAATCCAACAAGGAAATTAATCAGTATATAACTGCAAGATTTAGTACTGTATTTGAAATAAGTATTTAGATTTAGCCTAGTTATTTCCCGAGTTATAATATATAGTTTATAAATATTAGATAACGCTTAGTTTCACGTAATTTGTGTTTATTTATATATGAAAAGTGACTACACCATTAGTGGCATTAAAGATATGTTTATTTAGCAAATAACCTAATAATTTTGGTTCGCTTACTAACTTTGATATCCAGCCGGAGAATGTTCATCTCGAGTGGAGCCGGGTGGGATATGCTTCTATGCCAAGGAAGTCGTCGACAAATGGCGGTTATCTTACAATCGATGACGTTACTGATGAAGAATCCGGTCAATACCGATGCACAGCCACCACCGTCTACTCCATCGCTGCTGACGATGCTACACTAACCGTTAGCAAGGCGCCTAGTTAGTAATGCCTTTATAAATTTTGTGTTTGCAGTGCATTACGTATTAACATATATGTGAATGTCCTAAAAATTTATTCTTCATATTTAGCCGATTGGAAAGCTACATAAGAATAATGAAATCGTTAAGCGAAAAGAAATCACCAATGGAATCCAATTCAATTCGTTATCAACTCGCGTTTATAATAACAAAATATTTATAGTGAAGGCAAGAATTTTGAATTGAGAAAATCATGATTACAATTTTCCATGTTTTGCTTTCTGGTAGTTGCTCTATAACCTGCCATATTCACTAATCATGAGTGATTCTTAATAGACAAGAGATCTTAACTAAAGCTTTAATGAATGCAATTAATATTTTTCAATTTTACTATTTTTAATGTTTGGCCTTGCGTGATTTACCGCTACTGTTTATCCTTTCCTTTTCAAACTGAATTTCCTCAGGAGGTCGTCCCCCTCAGCCGGTAATTGACCCTCCACATATCACAGTCAATGAGCATGAACCAGCTTCTTTCCGTTGTTGGGTACCTGGAATTCCAGACTGCCAAATTACTTGGCATAAGGTATGAGCCTAACTAAAATATGGTGAAAAGTTATTATGATATGGGATGTGACAAAACGTGTAGTTTAGTTAATTTTATTCAGGAACATATTGGCGGTCCTCTTCCCCACGGCGTATATCAGACAGGCAATGCTCTTAAGGTGATATGTTCTTGATATAAAAGATTGGTTGTTATATAAACTCTTGCCAAATTTAATTTAATCCGAATTCTAAAGGACTCCTTTTTTTAAACTTTTAAGCTTAATAAATTATTGTTTACTAAATGTTTTTGAAAAAAAACTATTCATCTATTTTAGGTTCCAAGAGCCCAGTTACACGATGCTGGCAACTATATCTGTACTGCAATCAATCAATATGGAATCGGACAGTCGCCCAATGCAAGACTCGACGTTGTTAGACGTAAATCGAGTGTTTGTCAAAAATATAATTTGAAACGAAAATTTTAAAGGGAATTAGGCATTTGTCTGTTATTGAGCAAAAGATTATTTGAAAGTCAATTAAAAAAAAAAGAATAGAATGCAATATTTTCTTCACATAATAAACCTGTTTCTAGCTGCACAACGTCCTCGTGTAGACCCTATTGAACAGACTGTAAATGAGGGAGAGCCAGCACGTTTCCGCTGTTGGGTGCCAGGAAACCAAAATGTCGAACTAAAATGGCACCGTGTTGGGGAGCCTCTACCATCGTCTGTACAGGAGAATCAAGGAATTCTCCATATACCAAGGACTACCGCTCATGTTAGTAAGCACTGATAAAATGTTTATTTGTATTGGACTTCATAACGTTTATTGAGTTCGCGAAATTCATATGAACATATTCTCTTAATGCATTAAAATATCATTAGGAGGCGGGAAAGTATATATGCTCTGCTACTGATCCCCGTGATAATAAGCAACAGGACTCAGATCCAGTCACTCTGAATCTCAGGGAACACTCGCGTAAGCTTATTCATCTCTTCTTATGATCTCTAAGTATATCTAGATTTCTCAAAGCAACAAGCATAAAATCATTTTTTAGGTCTTCCCCAAGTTGATCCACCTGAACAGACAGTGAATGAGGGAGATCCAGCTCAGTTCAGATGTTGGGTACCAGGAAACCCTCAAGCGCAACTTAAGTGGAGAAAACAGAACGGGGAATGTAAGTGTGGTCAGAAAATATTTAAATTAGTTTCAGTTTTTAAAATTACATGTTAAAATGACTTATTACAGTAATTGAGATTTTTACCTATATTAACCATTTACTATTCACCATAATTAAAGTAGTCTATAGCACTGCCCGAAGGAACTCTTGAAAGAGATGGTTTCTTACGGATTAATAATGCTAAAAAAAGTGATGCCGGAAATTATATCTGCACTGCCACGGAACCCAGAACTGGAGCAGCTACTGAGGCACCACCTGCTAGGCTACACATCAAGCAGCGTAAGTTTGTATTGCATCATTCTCGTTTTATTCATTCTTTGTTTATTATGTGGATCCATCGATTTTGACCAACTTACGCTATTTATAAAATTATATACTGATTTTCACTGTTCATCATGATAAAGACTTAGTGTTTCAGCTGCCATAGCCCCTGAGGTAGACCCTCTAGATCAAACTGTAGATGAAGGCCATCCGTCAAGAATTCGTTGTTGGGTACCAGGAAACCCTAATGCTCAGCTCAGATGGAGCAAAGAGGTGGAATCACTCAATTAGATAAACAATTGTGCTACGCAACACATTTATCATTAGAACAGTAACTGTAACCATGCGTGTTATATTTATTAAAAACAAAAATGAAGACATTTAAAAAAATATGAGATGTTTTAATAGTATCGAATCCAGGGTCGTAAACTTCTCCCTCACGGAGCACAAGAGCAGAATGGCATACTCTCCATACCCCGTACAATGAAGGTAGATGAAGGATACTATGTCTGCACTGCTTTTGATCCTAGTACAGGATCCTCTGTTGAAGCTCCACTGGCAAGAATCCAAGTAAGATCAGGTACGCCCCTTTCATCATTGATTTCAATTAATTTCGTTGAATAATTGAGGATTTAACATATCTTTAAGAAATATTGATCATAGCTAAAATATGATACCTTCTTGGATAATTCAGGTTAAAATAAGGAGTTTAATATATCTTATTTTAGAACTATCTTTAGTATAGTTGCTAGAATTTTTAAGTTTTGAAAACCATTAGGTTGCAAATACTCTTTTATTTCAAACAAGTCATCTGTATGAAACCTTCAAAGGATATTCACTTAGGTATGAGGATACAACCTGAAGTTGACCCCGCTGAACAATCAGTTCCTATAGAAGATCCTTTCCGAATTAGGTGCTGGGTCCCAGGGCATGCCAATATCCCACTAACTTGGCGACGAGCAAGTGGTCAACTTTCTATTGATTCTGATCAGCAACAAGGGTCACTGTTGGTCAATCGAGCACAATTTTCTGATGCAGGAGATTATATATGTAGTGCTGAAGACCCTGTTACACGTGAACGTATTGATTCAGCTCCGGCTACCGTACATGTAACAAGACCCGCAGCAGTTAAACCCGACGAATCTTGTAGGTTTTAAAAATTTCATTATTCTCTGTGTATTCCTTGTATCTAATATTATTTCGTATTGGATTAAAAATTGAAGTTATAATTTATGTTTGTCATGTTTTTATTGACCTCTTTTACCAATATGTTACCCTATTTTAGTGGAAGCCGGACCACTGGTGAGTCCACATGAACAAACCGTTCCTGAAGGAGATCCAGCTACAATTCGCTGTTGGGTTCCTGAAAATGCAGATGCTCAATTATCGTGGAAAAAATTAGATAGTACTCCACTACCATTTGGAGCTTCCGAACAAAACGGAGTTCTTTCAATTCCCAGCACACAGAGCAGTGATCAGGGAACTTATGTTTGCACGTACCACCCACCTGATGGTGCAAGACCCAAGGATTCTTTACCAAGTATACTGAATATTGAGTCACGTACGTTTACTTTTTGCATATTAAAACTATTCTTTTACAAGATAATGATGTTTTATCGCTTTCTTTTACTGTCGCACTAGTTTCACTTTGTGCATGTGCTTTTCCACAAATGTATTGCACATAACTCAAGTGCTTGCATTTTTGCTCTTTCGTACTTTTCATTTCTATTAACATAGATGGCCCTCTACTTTAGCCAGTTCTCCACCACGACCTGTAGCCACGCCTCCTGTTATTACTGTGAAATCAGGGCATCCAGCACGATTTCATTGTGATGCTCACTCACACACCCCAGCAACTATTAAATGGGGATATCTCGATACTGATTCAGTATTAAAAGAAGGCGTAACTGTAGAAGGAAACGATATTGTCATCGCTGCTGCAGATAACCTTCTAGCTGGCGATTATTTCTGCTCAGCCACTAATGATTTTGGAACAGGAGTTGCTGAACCTGTTAAGCTCGTTATCACTGATGGTTGGCATATTGCACTAAGATTTACCAATTTTTCATATATGTCCATCACAATTCATATTACACATTTATCACTACAATGAGAAATAGCGTCTGTTAATACAGATGAACAACCTCCTACGGCTCGTGTTGAACCAAGAGTTTGGAATGGAAAGCCAGGAGATCGACATCAATTCAAATGTATTGTAACTGGAATTCCTACTCCTAAAGTGAGTCATACTCATGTCAATATAATTTTTTGATCCATTGTTTAATTGAATAAAGACAAGTTTTGTTTTATTCTGATAAATATAATTATTTTAAAGATTATTTTGAAAACTGATTCCATTCTTAAGTAATTTAAAGGTAACATGGTCTGGGCCGAACAACACTCCCCTACCGCATGATGTCACTGAACTTGATGGAAATATCTTAGACTTTTCCAATGGAAGACGAGAACTCAATGGAGACTATACTTGCACTGCTACTAATCCAATTGGAGAAGTATGGTGTCTATATTCCCTTTAATTTTACTTACTATATATTTATTTTCTCTTCCTATTTCCAGGATGTATAACTCGTATAAGTACCCTTATTTTCACCATTACTGAGGTACTTAAATTTCTATATTTTTTAAAATTTCATATATTTTCCAGGCTTCAGATCATGGTTCAGTTAATATTGGACCTTCGCTTACTGTTAAAACTACTCCTGCTGGTACTCGTCTTATCTATACTGTAGGAGAAGTTCTTCATGTAAAGTGTGAAGCTTTTGGAGAGCCTGAACCTGAGGTATGGCAAAAAGATACGTTATTCATACCAGATGCATCCATTGATATATTATCACTGATTTCAGTAGCAACATGAGATAATTTATTAGGTAGAATGGCTACATGACCCTGGACCGGAAAGAGGGGATTTACCAGACGATTTTAAACCTGTTACCATATCTGAGCAGTTTATTCACCATCCCGCGATTGGTCTCGGAAATGCTGGAGCCTACACTTGCAAAGGATCAAACAGTCATGCTACAGCTACGAAAAATATCTATATTGAAGGTGTGTACATCAAAATTTATATACTTATTGGAAGTACTATATGGTGATCGGAATTCGAAAAGCAAATGCATATGCTACAAATTTTAGTCGTCGAACCTTCTCGGGTGGCCACAGTTTCTATTCTTGGTGGATCCTCTCAGTGGTTCGAACAGGGGGAACCATCCGAGCTTATTTGCACTGCCACAGGAAGTTCTCTCGTTGACAGGCTCGAATGGGTAAAGGTAAACATTATTTTTAATTAATTTCTGATGTAAATAATATCGTAATTAGCTGTCCATTACTTCGTGCTTCTCAGAAATATTATATATATATACTGGCTTGATCTAAAAATACTAGGTTGATGATCAGCTACCAACTGATGTCGAGGAACACAATGAACCTGGTTTGCTTCATTTCCCTAATTTCAAGGTGAATAATTCCATTATAATAAGTCCATAGGTTTCAGCACTAAGACTAACACATCTTGGCAAAAATCTGCTATTATAATCAGGTCATATAGTTATAAACAAATAAGCATCATTTTTAAAATTATTTTACTTAACGTTATATGATAGAAGTGTACTTATTTTTCTTCTTTTCAAAAGTTACTTTCCTATTTTCTAGGAGATTTCCGATATTTTGTGACATGCAAGAGAGAATAAGTACTAAACACAACAAAGCAAAAATTGATTACAGAACTCATACGCAGGTGAGTATGAGTGCCGTGGATATCGCAACAACGACCTCATCGCGACAAGTACCGTTAATGTTCATGCTTCCACAGATGAAACTGAGGACGTGAAGGTTTGTGGAACTAAGTATTTAGTTAATAGTTTCTATGAGATATGTGTATTATCTCGGTGGTTATGTGTTTGCCAATTAGTGGGCTCATAAAAGAGCTGAAAATGTGTGAATGGTAACAACTTCTAGAAGTGTATGTAGTTTAGAACAAGTAATTATTCATATCTGCCTTAGCTATTATTAAATAATTACCATTGTCTAGATTTTGTAAGCTTACTGGGACTTAAAGGTAGGGAATTCATTTTGACATAACTTGGGGCGTTTCTTAGTTCAAGCTATTATGAGTTACTTATATTGATAGATTTTTGTTCTACCAAAGGCACTATATACTATAAAAAAGTTAGCAAGGTTATATTAAGGTGTATTCCTAGTTCAAAGCAATTTCCCATTTTAATCAAATCGAAAGAGACCTAGTGTTTGGTTATCCTTTGGGATAATAGGGTTCCAAATTACTCTAAGATGATTACTTCTCTCCCTGGGTTGCTAGATATATTCTTTGCATTTAAACGTGATGAAACTTGTCACTGTTATAATTTCTATTTAGAGCCTAAAATTATAAATAATTGGAATAATTGAATAGGTGACACTTTGGACTAGTTGGTTTTTAATACTACTAAAATAACACAGCGCGCAGTAAACATTTCTGCAGAATTGATGATCACTAGAAATTTAAAAGGGTTTTGATTGCTCTTATTTTTAGTTAAATAAAGCTTCAATATTTTGCATGGCTTACTATCCCGTTTAAAATTATTCTTTCCTTATTCAAGCACTTTTAAGTGCCTCAAAGGTACTATTGTGGCATGTTTTTCAAATAGTAACATTCAAACCTATTAAATAATATAGAGTTAAAGTGAATAAATATTTTCTATATTTATATACATCTATATACATCAGGTCAAGATTGAGCCCCCTCGTATTCGAGTGGTATCTCAAGGCGAATCGATCGTATTAAAATGTTCAGTTGAAGGTTTGTTCCTTTTCACTGCTTCTACCCATCTACTAATGCTTTTCGCTAAATTAATACTTCTTCAGCTTCTTACATGCTGTGATTTAATTGTCATAGCAATAATTCTGTCGCTAATAATGTATTGTTTGCTTGTGCGTGTTTTGTGTTTAACCACTATTTAGATCCCGGCACTCGTGTGTTGTGGTGGCACACAAAGAATTTAACGGATACGAGAAGTGTTGGTTCTAATCGGTACCTTCATCTACAGTATGTTGATGCCTCTGATAATGGAATCTACTACTGCACTGACGAGCATACAAATTATGACCAAGCATATTCCGTCACTACACTTGTCGTTTTACAACGATCACAGTTCGGTTACGTGTCTAGTTTAACAATTTGATTTTTTAGTCACTGATGTGCTATAAACTAACTAATGGTGTAAGTAAATAACGGTCTTTCGCGCAGTTAAAATATGCTGAAAATAACATTTATTAGATTTCATATTGTGGTGTGGAGGTGGAGATGATCAGCTACAATCCGCTTTCAATGTGATGGATTTCTAACTATTCATGTGTATATAATTGAAGTGACCCACAACGAGTATCATTCTGCCAGGATCTTCCAATAAATAAGTATTATTGGCTTTCTGTGAAGTGTTATTCAGACACATTTCGTGGAACTTCGACATCGACAGAATAACCAGAACTAATCTACCGTGTTCTTCTAACAAACTGTTGTTCTGCAACAATGTCCTAACCATAATGTCATCGAAAACGTCACTAGTCTGTGAGGACTTCAGGTGCCAAGAACGGTGAGAATTTCAAGTGGACACTTCTAAGAGGAGGGAACCTCGTTCGCAAACTTGGTAGCGAGGCGACACTCAACATTAAGAAAGCCGATCCTTCCAACGACTACGGTGTCTACAGATGCAACGTAGAGGACGATAATGGATCTGTTATTGGCAGTGCCTACACAGCCGTTACCGTTGGATATGAAAATCAAAATAGTAGGCCTTGAGAAGATTTTGAGCGCTCATTAGACGCTTGTGTTTTATAAAGTTTGACATACGTAAAAAAACAACTTTAACGAGTGGTACTATTGGAGTATAATGAAAGCTGTTAGCGTACATGATAATTAATAATGCAATACACAATAATGCGTGTTATTTTAGATGCCATCGTTGTGAAATTTGACGAGAAATCAGATGCTTCATTTATCTGTCCGATCTACTCTGTTCCTGGATCAAAAGTTCGATGATGTTTATTTTATTAATGTCAGGATGAATCCCAGAATAGCTACAACAATTTAGTGAAGTTAAAAATGAAGTTATGATGCTAAACGAAGGGTAGCATATGTTATCCAGAATATATGCTGCATATACTCTTACAGGTGGAATGGTCTCGCAATGATGGTGATCTACCTGCAAATGCAGTTCCTAATGGAAATAAACTAGAGTTAGTTGGCATAATATTATCCATCAGAAAAATGAGAAAATCATCCTCATTAATTTAATCAATGTAATGCTTTATATTATTTCTGTTTAAAACTAGAGTTTGGGTTATTTGTGTTTTGGGCTTTAAAAATACGTATTTATCTGCCAAGGATCAAGGAGTTTGATGACTCAGCTTCGGGACTCTATGTATGTAAGGTCACTATCGACGGGAATGTTATAGAAGGATATGTTCATGCGCAGATTTTTGGTGGGAACTTATATTTGACATGTTCATGAGATGTACTAACTATTAATAGTTATTCTAAGCAACCATAGGAGAAAGTCAATGTAGAGAAATAGCTCGATCAAGCTTTTTCAGTACCGGATACTATTATCCAAGTACTTCTCGAAGTTTCTTCCGAGAGTGTATCAGTTGGAGACCGAGCATGGTTTGATTGCAAAGTTTGTACGAATACTAAACTTTTAATTATTCATTATTTAGCAATTTATGTAGTTTTAGCTTCGAACTGAAAATCAAAAAGTATAAGATGTAATTGAACTCTTTTGTTGATATTTCAATATATTCTAACTATTATTTAGGTAACAGGTGATCCATCTGCTGTTATCTCTTGGTTCAAAGAGGGATCAGATGAACTACCGGAAAATTCACAGGTAATTAAGGCACTGGACTTTCTAGTACTACCACCAAGAAGTCGTTGTAATTGAGAACATGTAATTAATAATTCAGCAGACTAAAGCTTAGTTAAACCGGAAAAATATTGCTAAGCAGACATTTCGTATAATAGTAGTATTAGAAAAAGATCAAGTTAGTGCAAAATTTGTTTGGAAAGTTCCTTCTAGTGGGTCATTATTTGACAACTTAGTGGAGAAATTTAAGTAATGCATTTCCTGTATGATTATCACTATTATTATTATAGCATTTCTTGTAATACTCAATACTGTTCTTTGTTTAAGGTGACGAATGGCCGCCTCCTCTTTACTGATGTGACAGATGATAACGTCGGTGTCTATAGATGTCGTGCAAAAACTAAAGCTGGCCCTCTAGAGACGCGAGCTGTTCTCAATATTGGATCATCAAAACGCAAGCGCAAGCATGTACGCGGGCGCCATGCACGAAAAAGCCAGCGCCGACGTGCGATTCCGTCACAGGAAAAGAAGCTGCCGCAATCGCTTTTCGGCTCCTGGTTCTCCACATACTAGCCCGGTCTAACTCTGCAACATTAGTCCGTAATACGGAGTGGAACCGAGTTGTTTAAAGAATGTATAGCGCATTCAAAGCCGAATTTCTGACTGATTCACTTGCTGCCCAGTGTCTTATTAATCATTTTATTCATTTTTGATTTTCACTTAGAAATGGTTCCAGTCAGCTAACGGACTTCCTTTTGGTGCTGTGCATATTTACTTTCTCTATGTATTGATTGATTTAACACTTAGTCCATTGTTTTGTGTCTGAATAAATGTTTCATTGAATTGAGTGAACTTATAGCATGAAGGGTCCATCTTGAATGTCTGGATTTAAGACGAATGTGTAGTGCGTGATAGCCCAGTTATTTGGGCAAACTATTTGTCCATCTCTTAATGTAACCGTAATCTGTTTACAAATGACTTTTCGTTTTGTGCAACTAGGGCCTATGGATGTTTGTCGGCTGACTCATGATATGTGGAGATGCGTGGCACCCGTTTGTGTGCCGTATAAGTGAATATATAGGTCTAATTAATCCATTGCCATATTTTAACCTGATATTTTAGGACCAGCTATCGCTCAAATGCCAATAGTGAAGTCAGTTGGTGATGAAGTAAGCGACATTTCTCCATAAGTTACTTCATTATTGAACTAACACATTGAATATTCAAAACAAAACTTCATCTTATAGGTCCTATATAAAAATGAGAGGAAAAATTCATATTAGTGATTGCATTTCGAGTTGGTTATGCTCGAAAGTTATCTCAGCTATTAGTTGCTATAAAATAAACCATTATTAGCGAGACTCAAAATCTGTTTTAATTTCATCATCCATAGGTCTACCTTTCGTGCAACTCGCCAATCACTTCTACTATCGCTCAGTGGGAACGAGTGGATGGTAACTTATCTAAAAAGGCAGAGTTCAATCTTGGTGTTCTCAGATTACCACGAATTCACAAGCAAGATGAAGGAATGTAAGTTATATGATAGACGTAGTTAGCCAACTCACTTTCAAAGGGAACATATGAGTCATAATACGAATTTTCTGGTAATATTTTAAAACCTATCTGTAGGACACTATTTTTATTATCGACTTAGTCTGTTAAGTATATAGTGCAATAACAATGTTTAAGATGTCTTTTTAACAGTTATAAATGCACTGTTGGTGAAGGTGAACCTCAAGCTGTGTCACAGGTGGAGCTACAAATTGATGGTGAACAGTTTATTATGTTCTAACTATAACAATAAACAGTAATGCTTTCATAGAGTGTAACTGTAGTAAAAGTATATAAACATTGTTTAGATTTTGTTCCAATTTTTTCTGGAAAAGATTCTTTGGAGTTTCGTCCCATGAGTGATGGTGAATTGAAAGTCATAGATGTCCTCGTAACAATAAATGCCACTGAATCAGATGGTATAAATGATTTATACTTCAAAAGTTGCTTGCATGTCTCATAAATAACCTCTTTTTGACAGTAGAAAAGTTGCATTTTTTAAGAAAATGAGCTAAGAAAATACCTTGTTTTATTGTGAAGTTCATAAATATGGCATATATTCTAAAGCAAATTACATTGTATCAAGAATAATTGAAGGGGTAGTATTTGAAACTGGTCGTCGGCCAAAAGGACCCGGAGAAGAACAAGAATCAGACAACCGTCGGACCCCGATTATTGAACACAAAACTCGCTTAAAGAACGGAAAAGTTGTCTATGACTATAATATAGGCTATGGAATAGGTAAGTTCTCATTTTTTATTCCAAAGGGGCAGAATATTTTGAAAATATCTTTACTCTTTATTTACTAAAATAGACTTAATGATAGAGAAAATCTACCACACTCCTACCAAATTGAGATAAAATGCTTATCACACTGAATTTTATTCGGATATATGTTAAAAGCTTCAAAAACTATTCTAATATTTTGATTGGTGTGATATACTTTTATATCAACTCAATCTCCTATTATTCTTTACAACAGAGTCGATAATGACGACAAACAAAATCCGGCCAAATGAATGGAATACCATCATTGTTAAGAATAGTAACGATATGGGTTGGTTCCTTGAAACTCACTTAGTTTATTTTATAAATAATTCCCTTGATGTACAAATTTATTGTAATGTGAGATCACCTTTTAATTTATCTTTGTGGTTCAGTAGTAAATTTTCACTGATTACTTCAGCTTCGGTTCAACTAAATTCGGAGCAGCCTACAATAAAAGAACATAACCCAACTGTATTTCAACAAGGAGTCAATGCACCTTTCATAATAGGAGGGCACAGGGATCGTATAAATCCAGACACTAAGAATGATGGATTTAAAGGTCCTTTTATCTAGTTTCCAATTGTTGGTGTGTTGGAAAAGAAAGTCACTCCCATGGTATTTGGTAGCTCATCGGTATAAAAGTGATTTTAAAGTTTAAGAAAGTATGCGGTTGAAATCCTATACGCTGTTACTATTTAAATCATCTTGGTACTAAAATATGAATCATTCAGTTAGTAACATTGAAGTAAACAATATTCGTGTGAATATCTACTAGTAACCTGAGAAATTTCTAGGCATAATCAGTTCACTGGTTATTTCTGGTGAACCACTGACATTGGGGGAGGCTGAGAGGACAGAGACCATGCCAGGTTTTGATGCTTGTCGTTACGAGCTTTGCTTAAATGGAGCACGATGTAGACCTGCTAATTTGGCCAAGGTATTAAAAGTAGTCATAAAAGAAGAAGAACATATATTCTGAACTTTTTATTATTTTATCTTTCCTTTAAAACAAATTATGAACTACTAACGTTCTATTAAATTGAATGTTTGTATCAATTTAATAAATTATTTTAGAATTTTAGGGTTATATATGTCTTTGTTCGGAAGGATTCACAGGCGATCAGTGCCATATAAGAAGTTCAACATGTCGGAATGGTTTGTATTTTTCAAAACTGCATGATTTAGATATGCAATGATATTTAACTTGACAAAATGTCAGTTTATAAAACAATATTTTTTCGAGAACATATGCGGCCTTGCATATAATTACGGATAAGGTACTGTTCTCGGTTAAAGGAAGCCCTCGTAATTTACTTCTTGCATATTCAGAAGACTGCAATGAAGGCATCTGTCTCGAAAGCGACGATACGTGGCAGTGCGTTTGTCCTGTAAATACAGCAGGTTTAAGGTCAGGGTAATATCTAGTGAAAATAATCTTGCTTGCAGCATTGTCATGTTTTTTTAAAACTAGGCATTTATTTTAGTTACTACTTGATTTCTCCAAAAATAAAATTTACAAAGTCAAACCAATGAGTTTAATGCAGTGGTAGATCCAGTTTCTATTCATTTCGTTAATAGTATATTGCTAATATTTAGATGCGAAGAAAAGGCTGAACCACCTCAAGGACCTCTAGGGTTCCAATATGACACTTCATTTGTAGCTTTACCAGCGCCGAAAAATTTAGACAAGTTATCGGTTAGTTTCCAATTTCCCACTTCTTGGAATTTAAAATGTTTCAGTTTAGATACTCATCATATTAACCAATTACGACGTTTTAATTTAACAACTAAGTACACTTAACCGGTGCAAATTTGCAATTCTCATTGTGGAATTCTATTCTAGGTTTCTCTAACAGTGAAACCTGAGAGCACACAAGATGAGCATATTCTGCTATACTTGAGCTCCAACTATAATCCGGAGTCGAACAAGCATCTCAGCCTTGCCATTATCAATAATGCTATTTTGTACACTTACAGTAATGGAATAGAAGGTAAGATTTGTATCTTAAAATATTTTTTGTTATGCTTTTTTCTTTGTCTAAAATCATATAGCAGGCATGAGCCTAATTATGCACCTGCTCACACAACAGAATACAATTGTAAGGACATAAACCCCAATCCCATAGCCAACAACAAGCGACAACTTCTTGCCACCGTTATTCTCTTCAAATATGATTATTCACACAAATGGTGGTCCGTAATATGATTTGCACCGAATTCTACTTTAGTTCGGAGTCGATTCGTTTAAATTCATGTAGAATATTAAGAAATAAGAGTGACCTGTTAAAATTTCACCTGAAATGATAAGCCTCTTCAATTTAAGCAGTTGATCTATCTATTTCATTAACAAATGCTGCTAGATTGCTCCTATTGTGTTGCTTTAGCAATCACTATTTTATGTACTTTCTACTAAGCCTTTTGGTCGACTTCCTATTTTAGGAAGAGAAAAACTAAGGAGCGATGAGGTGAAACCTGGAGATGAATACACTATTACTTTGATAAGAGATGGGCCAAAAACTGAGTTCTTAGTCAATGGAAAAGCGTTTGAATCAAAGGTATTTCTGTAATGTTGTCATATGTTATTTAATTTTACGTTTTCTATTGTCATTATTGGAGAAAATAATTGGTTTGTAATAATTCGTTGGTTACCTAGTTCTGGAAGGAAATTGGTTTCCAATATTCAGTTGAAACGAAAGAATGTTATGCAATGATATAAATACCTCATGTAATTCTTATAACATCTCACCTAGAAAAATCTCTCGTCATTTATATCGGGAACAGATATTTTCATTGGTGGATTACCCCCTGGCGTTGAAACTCCAGAATTCCTGCCCGAGCAATCTTTCAGAGGATGTATAAGCCAAATGAGTTTTTCAACTTTTTTCTTCAAATTTATCAGTAGTTGCATAATTTTTTAATGTAAAAGGTTCATCGTCCTTTAAAAGTTTTATTATAGATTCTCATTAATGGTGTGGCCATAGACTTCCAAAACACTTCTACCTATTCTTCTGGAGATCTTGTTGAATGTTCTGCTGTGTTTGATCAGTCCAGAGATATGACTGAACAATCCAAGAGCGAGGAAGATGATCAACAACCAAGTACAAGTGAGTTATAATTATCTCTTAATTTTTTAATACAGAGGCTATTTTTAAGTCATTTGCATTGGCAGAAAGATCAATAACTGACATAATCTAACTAATTAAAGACAGTGGTTTAAAAATGCTATCTAATTACTATAATAGATAATTATTATACTGCTTTACGATTATAGAGATATCCGATTAAATAACCAAGTCACTAAGCCATTTGGTAAATTATTCATTCAAAAAAAAACTTACGTAGATAATTTTCAACTCTTGAGCAGATTTATAGTGATTTTAAGCTTGTATGTAATTTCCCTAATTTCATAGTATCAACCGATGAAGTAGAGCACATCTATAATACCAGGAAGGACGCTGATCCACCTCCCGTCTCAGCACAATCATTTGTGGAGGAGAAAGGTACTAATTAAGAATTGGGAAAATAGGTGAAAATTGGCCTGTTATAACATTCTTCATTTGATTAGTGAAGATTATAAAATTATCTAAGTCATTGTAAAAAATAAAAAATATGAACGAAAATATCTGTAGGTTGATAACATGTTCTTTTTAGGAGCTAAAAATCCGTCTATCATCGTTACGCCGATTATAGTTAAAGGTGATCGTATATTGGACGTAGGAGAATTAACTGAACCACTATCAACAAAGGATCTGTGTACAAGTACGAAGCTACTTTTTCCCAATGGAACAAAATTATAGTGGCGTTTCAAGTTTAAAACTGTCCTAGAATTTCCGGCAAAAGTGCTGCTACTGGGAAATGGACTCATGTTAACTAAAAATATTTGTTAAGTCTGAAGTTTAGTGGATTCGTATCCACTGTAAATTTAAACAGTGATGCTCACTGTTTAGGAATGCACACTTAATATTTCATTTCCGTCGTACCACAAAGCAGTTGTTCAGGAGACACTAGTAGTTGTTCGTCTTCTTATTTTATTATCGGATACTTTTTAACTAGTGAACAACTAAACAATGAAGCGATAGGAGGTTTTAATCCTAATAAATACTCTTATTTCGTAACGGATGATGACGTAAATAGTACTAACAATGATGTTAAGCTCTATTGTGTGAATATCTGCCTTTGGCCGTTAAGCTACCTTTTGTTTTATGTTACTTTAGCAAAGCTCTTTTAGGGTTTTTCTTAGTAGTTACTTATAAGAATATCAGGGGCTTAATTTTCTATAAATTAAATATATTTTAACTGGTAAATTATGCTGCCGACAATATGATTTCATTGAGAAAGTACTAAATAGACATCGAAATGATAACTGCGTATGCAATACAGTTATTCCCATGGAAAAGGGGAAAGAGAGTCCTACATTGTCAAATGACAGGTTGCCGAAAGATTCGATAAGTACTGGCGTCAAATGTGGACCGAGCTCTTGACCTTCTTGTGATTTCTGTTATTATCGCTAGTTTCTAAAAGAAGTGAACAATTTTCTGGTGGCAGTAGGTCTGCCCCTTACATTGAGTTGAATAGAAATTTTCTCGAATTTCATTATCAGTTGGAATACGATAACTTTGCTTCTCTACTCCAAAATATTGTTTGTCTTAAAACAGATGAAACTTAGATTCCCTTTGTTCTGTACTGAATACTTGACGGTAATTGTCATAGGAAAACAAGTATTTTCACGAATGATTATTTATTATGCATTTATGGAAAGAATATACTGAGAATAGTCGTCAAGATGTTGAATAGGCATTACGTTTATTGGCTGTTTAACATTTTCACATAGAGAGGATTACAATAATTGAGAAGGCAATTCTGGAATTTTCTCAGCTCTATTTTTGTGATACAAGCGTTCAAAGTTGTCCGTCTAATTGTTTTCCACGTGTTTACAAACGTAGAATAATTTATTGTGAAGTGAACAACAATTATTCATAGAGTGCCGTGTATGACGACGGATATCATCAAGTGGAGAATTTAATTTGCCCTCGAGATACCCGAGGTACAGCAAACGAACATTGTCATAATAAATAAAGCGTCTCTAATTGCATCATCAGGGAGCTCTATGAGACTAGTGGAAAAGGATAATTGATTTGTCTGAAAGTATAAGCGCTACAACGGAGATGACAAAGCATTTTGCTTAATATTGGATCAGTTCGTGGTGGGACTAAAGTTGTGCGTGGACTGAGAATGACGGAGAAATTGTTACCGCAGGACGATTATCCGACGTACAATCTGCAAAGTGGTTATGGATTTTATTAAGTCATATTTATTATTGTTAGGATGCCTTCCAATAAATATTTTGGAAGGATGTAACTGTAAACTCTTTAGCTCCTTAGTTTGTCATTTAGTCCTGTCATATATTATTTTTCATGCAAGAGTGAGTATTGAAAGTCAAAATAGGAATCACGTGGAACCGGAAGGTACGAGAATTCTACTCTGAGAAAATTTCCGGCTATAAAAGGCAAAGAATATTTTTCTACAATCGAACAACGTTTTTTGGAATAAGATACCTAGGATAGATCTCACACGCTTGAAAACTAACCTCTGATGAGTCCGTACAAGATCCGATGCCTTGAATTTCTCTTTAAATATAATGTCTTAATAAATGATAATACTAAGATGTGCTTGAGAAAAGTATATTCTTACAATGCGCTACTCCGACTCGCGCTGGTATTGAGCCAAGAGGTTGTAGAAATCGCCGTTGAATCTCCTGGACAATGGGTAATAATAAATAATACTGCAATTTCTTAATTTAAATCAAAAGTACTTCCGTCTATTATTTTCCTATGTATTTGTCCGTGAAGTACTTTCTAGTTTCCCTCTATACCATGTCTTCTACTTTAAATGGCTATACATTTATATTCATTAACTTAAACCCATAAAGGAACAATATTCTGCACAAGTAAATATAGAAACATGTTCCGTGAGATACAGTATTAATGATGCGGATTATGGTGTTATTTGCAATGACCCAAAATCAGCAAAATTAGTGCTAAACAATTGAAGTTGCAAAGGCTAGTGACCAAGTCGCATGGTTTCACGCAGCGGTTGAAAATAGTGCGTTATTGACCGTAAAGTGATAATTGTCAGAGCTAAGTGTAAGGCTTACTTCTCAATATCTAATGAGTGTGCCTGGTAGTTATTCAGTAACCCGTAGAGATCGGGAGATAAACGCCTGGAAATTGAAATTCGTGCTAATATACTGATTCCACTATTCAGTTTCACTGGGCTAAGTGTCATGAAAATCAGACAGTTTAGACAATTTAAGACGTTGTTATATTGGAGCAAAAATACTGAAATAACAACCGGGAACACGGTTTCTAAACTTGACAAGTTCGTTTTTGAGTCTGGTTTCTGGCTAATAATTACGAATATATTCATAGACAGAATTATCACTTAAAGAAGCGGAACAAGTCAGTAGGAAGGCGAACAAAAGTGCCATGCACAAACCAACTTTAGAGGTCGTTCTTGGTATCTGTTCAACATTGTGTAAAAGTCATTGTTGAATCTCCTGTAATTTTAACTTTGGATGTAAGACTAGGAAATCTTGATGTGTTGAACACAGTTTACGACTTTACCATACGTAAAAGCAACTAACTTTTGTTGAATTTGATATTTATTGAGAAGCCCGTAAAAGTCGTTATTAAAACGCCTGAAATAAAAGGTGACCCTTACTAAGGGAAACTGAGCTGTAACGAAAAAAGTTTCCCTTATATTTCCATATAATTGAATTTAAGTTTCGACCCTAGTAAGTCAAAATATTGTATGACGGCTGAATTACTTTGTAAAATAATAAGTATACAAGATTTATTTCTAAAAATACTTTAACGAAGTCAAGCAGTATAAGAAAGTAGAGAACAGAAATCCGTTACCAGTATGTTTGAACTTTTAGCAATTATAAATGTAGTTATGCACCTATCCTCAGTGAACCAAAAATGCCAAATTAAAGTTGAAGATTAGTATGAAAAAGCCTAGGGTAGATCGAAAAGCTCACTTCTCAACTTGTTCTGTGGTTGCGATTCCAATGACGAAAACTAACAGAATAATTAGATACGGCTGCATTGCGTATTGGAGTAGCCTTACCTATGGAATCAGCACAGCTTCGTCCAAACTCCGCCCTTCCAAGATGACTCCGCCTATTCGTTCATCTATTAACAATGGGTAATATTCAGTAAGAGAATATTTTGGGATATAATGTATTGCTGACTTATAAATAATTAATCATAGATGTAGCATATAATCACACTTCGTATGTTTACTAGTTCAGGAGACTAAGTTATATATTGAAGAAATTATAACGCAGAAAATAGTATTTTTTATATTTAGTACATGCTTGATATGAGAAGACCATCTGAGTAGCACCCAACACTCTTTAACAAGTATATCTGGCGATTTAAAATCATGTCTAGTCGATACGACAAATTAAGAATTCTTATAAATTGAACTTTTAGTCTGTTTTCTTGCCTTTAAATGAAAGAATTATATCTCAAAATAGTTCAAAAACTATACCAGCAAGACTCTTTCATTACAAAAATGTAATGATAAAAATTTCACTTCATGATATTCTTTGGTATCAATGAGCTAAACATCTTGATGGTGTGGAGACGCCTCATTAAGTATATTGAAATAAATATTTGATCATCTGCAGCGACAGTGGGCATAATTGATCTACCACTGTATTAAATACGCGAATAGATCGTCTTCATGGGGAATAAATATATTTCTTCTCAATGCATTATCGGGAATATAACCTTATAAACTGTATTTTTTGGTTGTGATGTTTGAATTTGAAGAGTTGTCTTATAAACTATGAACAAAAAATATTCTAACTGATATTTTTTAATGTGGTTGTTTTTTCTCCAGATAACTCTTGCGAAGTTGACGTCTGTGCGAACCACTCGTGTGGAATGAATGGAATTTGCAAGAAGTTTAACGAATCGCACTATGAATGTGAGTGCAAGTTGTACTACGACGGGCCTCGATGCAACCTATGTGAGTGATTTGGTTCATAAAACTACAAAAATAGTGGTACAATTTTGACATCTAATTGATTAGACTAGTTTAGTACATAGTTTTTACCAGCATCATGTCTCCGTTTAATTTCTAAAATTATTCTGTATTGCAATATTCATTAGATTAAGAGATATGAGATATATGACAGGTTTTATCTTTAGTTTAAACCTATTATTTTATTTAAATACTGCTCCTCCATATTTGTGGTTTGTTTTTCTTTCAAACACATTGTCTTCCAACAGTCATAACATTTCCAGTCAAGCCGATTGAGTATGCAGCTCAATTTGATGGCTCGGCGTTTATCGAGATTTCGGCAGATGAATTTCCTCACCTCACCTCTGAAAAAGATGAATTAGTGGAATTAAAGTTCAAAACTAGCGAACCAAGTGGGGTACGTTTCTAACATTTCCTACATTTTTGGTTCTCAGTAGTTAATTATACTGGGCGTTCAGTCAAAAATATTTTGGTCACTAAACTAATTATTTTTTTTTAATATTTATGAAAGTAAACTCTTAGTAACTTTATCAAAAATTTTAATATTTTCACATATATTGTTATCAACGTATTTTAGGTACTTTTCTGGCAGGGTCAACAACCTGGGACATCAGTTGTTGGAGAAGACTACATTTCAGTTGGCATTGCCAATGGGAAACTCCATTTTTCGTAAGACACTTTCTTCATTTTTTATAAAATGTAACACGAAAA
Source organism: Heterorhabditis indica (assembly GCA_020740425.3). Taxonomy (NCBI): domain Eukaryota; kingdom Metazoa; phylum Nematoda; class Chromadorea; order Rhabditida; family Heterorhabditidae; genus Heterorhabditis; species Heterorhabditis indica. The sequence goes on along the minus strand of JAJAVP010000129.1, from coordinate 1,091 downwards.
GAAATATAAACGACATTCCACTAAACCCTATTGAACTGCAGCAATACATTTATTTATAATATTGCTAAATCCTCAATTATTTTTATTCTAATGGAGTGGAGATAATAGGATTTCTGGGAATTGTATAAAAAACAATCATTTTTAGTAGTTTAGATAAAGAGGTGACATAATGGCTGTATGTTATATTTTTGTGGTTATCAAAAGAAAATTTATTTTAGCTATGAACTGGGTGGTGGAGCTGCACACATGATTTCTGAGCACCGAGTTGACGATGGAAAAGAACATATAGTACGGCTAGAAAGGTTGTTTATAATTTTAATTTAATCTCAAATTTTTAATTGTTTTGGCCTTGTAATCGATATTAGGTATAGTTTCAAGTGTATTAATTAGTAATGGTGAAGCTAGTTTTAGATGTTACTGTTGAATTTTATTGAAATTACAATATGACGAAATAAAGTAATTTTAAGACGAGGTAGACGAGGATCTTTACGGATAGACGATCAACCAGAGCAAAGAGGACTAAGTAGCGGTATTTTGGCTATGCTTAATTCTGACGGCAACATATTTATCGGTTAATATCTATTCATTTCTAGTTATTTTAAGCAGTCTTATTATCCTAAAAACAGGAATAAGTATTTATATATTTGCATTTACTAGTAATTAAAAAGAAAATAGGTGTTACCGGATTTCGTTAATTTATTACTTTCAGGCGGTGTTCCAGACATTTATTTTTCAACTGGTGGACTACATTCTCAAAACTTTAAAGGATGTATAGCAGATGTCTCTTTGAATGGAGAGAAGATTGATTTAATGGGCACTGCAATCGATGGGAAAAATGTAAAACCTTGCGAGGAATGGGTTGAACCTAAACGATGGCTCAAAAGCCGAAGGTTAAATAGTAAAATAAATAATAACTCAGATCCAAGATTAGTTAACATGAAATGGCTTAACTATATACTAGTTATTTTCGCCTTTGGCTTTCATTTTGCTCTATTACAATCTACTGCAATCTATATACAGGTGCGCCAAAAGTTCTGATGTTAAGTCGCATAGTTTTGTGGTAAAATCAGTATTGGACATGAAAATTTATC
>JAJAVP010000011.1:1451212-1462724 GCA_020740425.3 Heterorhabditis indica | reverse complement strand
AAAAAACCAAACAGAAAAAACCAATTAGACGAACTCACCGACAAACTCACCGCTTTCCTCGCTACCGAACTTACCACAGAACGGAGCCCCCGATCACATCTCGCAACCCGCACCGACCCCAGGCGTCGAGTGAGACGCATTTAATGGCATTGCCCGAGGGGTCCAGTTTTCCAGCGGCGTACTCCACGCAGGTTTACTGCTGACATCGTTTCTAAATGAACAAAAGCACAAGCGCTCTTAAACGAGAACACCACGGATCCGAACCCCCTATCGTCTACCTCCATCCCGCACCACAACCCCTCAACCACCACCACACCTTTCGATGCTATTTTGTTATATGTCTATGTAGTTAAAAACGCCTACCTGCCAAGTACAGGGTCGATGCGGCTAGCTACTANCCTTCACGTCGTCTTTACCACTAGACATTGTCAGTTCCTCTGAGAAGTCTCGATCAGTACATCTACATTTACCTTGCCGGATTTTCGTTGCACGAAAGGCGTTTTAGTTAGAAAAAGTCTTTACTATTGGAGAGTTTCTGGTTTAATTTTGCAAGATACTATGCTGTAATCATTGATATGATATAGTATTTATTATTTAACTGAATAAGTGACATTTAAGTGAGCACCGGGAAAGACAGAGGAGTTGAGATTGGTAAAGGGAAATTCTANAACGCCTACCTGCCAAGTACAGGGTCGATGCGGCTAGCTACTACTCTCATATAACTCTTGACAGTCACCTTTCGGTCACCTTTAATAGCTTCACGGTCCCCACTGCTTCCCCAACTCTTCCCTTCACGTCGTCTTTACCACTAGACATTGTCAGTTCCTCTGAGAAGTCTCGATCAGTACATCTACATTTACCTTGCCGGATTTTCGNATAGTATTTATTATTTAACTGAATAAGTGACATTTAAGTGAGCACCGGGAAAGACAGAGGAGTTGAGATTGGTAAAGGGAAATTCTAGTCAAAAGGGCTATGTTAAAGGACTTAAAGAAAAGGTACCCGCAGAAATCACAAGGTAAGACACATGAGTAGTGGATAGGAATCACATTTTGTCGTGTTCAGCAACAGAAGGGACGGAAAGAGGGGTTGTAGAGTGAATCTGTAATTACTATACCATTTTTATGTTTTTTCTTAATCAGTCATAATCTCTTGTTTCATTCAACCAGCTCACCTTATGTCTTGCTAAAGCACTCTGCAGAAGTGAGGGACGTTCTCTAAAATCTTCCTTATGATTTAAATTGCCATTATTAATCTCTTCAGTATTCACAAAGTAGGTATATCTTTTAGGAAATGTGAAAGTGCGCTCTAGCTCCACAGTATCTTCTGCCTTTAATTCCTACCTCACACTATTCGCGAAATCTTTTGTGGTGTCACTTTTGTTTGTTGATACAGTTCCATCTATAAAAATAGGAGATACGGCAACTTCGATTCTGGAATTAATTGTCATAAATATTTATGCTTATAGTGGTGACACCCTATAGTGCGACGAAGTAATATCCTTGTGTAAGATACAAACATTCTTTCATCGTTTGATGGGCAATTTCAAAATATATTAATACCATAGTGTTGGGATTAATGTGGCTGGAAATATAGTGATCTAACTCACTGAGGGTGCATGGGTTCAGGAATAGGTCGAGCAGCGAGCACGCTCTGAGCCGTCTGCCTGCTCACTATTTCGACATCGTATGGCCGTGGTCCTGCTCTGATGGTGTTTACCATGTACTCGCGTTCAGTGCTTGAAATGGACCGTTTCCTGAATAATATAAACTTTACAGAGCTTTTTTTTCCCCGGATAATGAATGGAGAGTGGTTTACTAATAGTTACCCAAATATGGAGTTTACTTACGAAACACTCGAAAATTTTTCTAAGCGTTTTATGTCATTCGATAAAAAATAAAGTATCAATTCAGTAAAACATTCCATGTACCTTTTACAATAATGCGAGAGGGCACAACATATTAGTATTAGCAGAATTAATAGGACGCCGCATATAATTAAGAGAAGAAAGTCCGTCCAAGACAAAGACGTTGAATGGGACGATAACAAAGCAACTGATGAAATTTGGGGAGGTGATGCTCGTAGATCTTCCGAGTGAGCTTGCAGCATTCTAAATAGTTGTATTATTGCTTTTTGATTTTATAAATTATTTTTTACTCTTACACTCACTCCACAAGTTCTTTCCCTGAATATGGCTTTTTCGTTTTGCGATCCAGTGCGTAAACAAACAAATGTGTTCTGAAATTTCGAAAATGTTATACACAGAGTGAAATATTTTAAAAGTATGAGGACTAAAATAGTTACCTACAAACAAGTATACCTACCTGGTGGGATCAGCATGACCCTCATGATCTACAAATGGCTGTTTAACCAGAACCTTGCTTTCACTTCCAAAAATTTCATTTAATGTACGTTCGACCATATATTCGTGCACATCACTATGCGGTATCTCACTTGTCAATTGAACAATGTTAATATCAGGAGACAACTTATGGATCTGAACATTTAGATAGAATATGAAATTTGATTAGGTGAGAAGAGAACCCCGTTATGAAAGCGATCAGAAGTTTGAATAAATGACTTACGTAATGTATGAGAAAGAAATTAAGTCAAAAATTTATATTTAGTATTTATGTTTACATTATTTATAAGTGGCTAGAAAATGTGGTTCGTTGACTCAATATACCTATGAGATTTGAATTACTGGGACGTACCCTGACAGGTGTTTCCGATGTAAAAAATCCATCCGAAACGGTAGCAGTAAAGTCGAATCTTTCTTTTTTTTCATTAATAATACTTTTTCTAAGTAAAATAAGCCCAGTTGTAGAATTAACAAAGAAGAAGTCAGAATCCTCCCCATTGATGCGAAATGTAAGTTGCACTCGTTCATCAGCATCTTTCGCCTAAAATTACTGGAAATATGTAATGCTGTGTACTAATTTATTTAGTTGCCTTTTATACACATTCGAAACTTTTCTCATTACAGCTTGAAAACCTAGGAACTTGCGTTATATATATAAACAATAATGAATAACGTACCTGCATTCTGAGTATAGGAGTTAGAAGCGGAGCCTGCCACTCAACTGTCGCAGTCAATTCAAGATTCGGTGTCATGTATACAAAGAAAGGAGGATTATCATTCTCGTCAAGAACGCGGACAATTACCAATGTTTGTGAAGCAACAAGTTTGGATTTTGCATCTAAAGTAAAAATCTCAAGTTAAAACATTGATTATGCGTGAGAAACGCCAACACCTAGGTGAAGAGTTATTATTTAATAGAAAATTTGACATTTACGACTTTATTTATTCTAAAAAATATTTTAAAAAGTACTGTGCCTACGTTCGATCACTGGATTACTTTGTCGTAAAACGCGTGTCGACAAATCGGAGACATCACTTGAAGTTACATTAATGTAAATGAAGTGAAGGCTACGCTTCTCTCGATCTAGGGGATGGATTACGAACAGTTCGCCAGTCTTCGAATCCAGTTCGAAGTCATCTCAATATAGATACTATACATCAACTGAATAATCCCAAATGATCTTTTACTGAAGAGTATTTCTCTGTTAGTAATTAGAAAAATTCAAAAGATAACAAGTATCTTTTAAAATTGCAGTATTAAAAAATCCTTACTAACCATTCTCTGTGGCTAATGTGTAGATGTAAGGTCTCCCCTCGCTTTCACAGTTGGAGGTAACTTTCGCAAGTTTCATTCGGCTTTTATGGTTTTCCATTACTTCAGTATTATATATTCGTGTCGGAAACAAACATAGCAAGCTATTTTTCATTGACTTAACGGTACTAGTTACTGGTGCTCCCTCTACGAAAACGTTAACCTGCAAGAAATTCTATACATCTAGAAGATTAAAAGAATTGATTATTTAGTCTGTTACAAATTACTTAAGATAGATGTGAGATACAAAGACAAATAAGAAAATATATCAGGAAACCAATTAATCGTAATTTGGTACCATAAAATAGATTGTTTGTCATATACTTTAGAAATTTTCATCTGAAAAAATCCACGCCGCCCAGATTTCACAGGTGTAAATACTATTTTATACAGGGTGCGCCAAAAGTTCTGGTACAAAATTCAAGCGCTGTTAAATTAGCATATATGACGTAGCAATTCGCTCTGGTAATGAGNAACGCCTACCTGCCAAGTACAGGGTCGATGCGGCTAGCTACTACTCTCATATAACTCTTGACAGTCACCTTTCGGTCACCTTTAATAACTTCACGATCCCCACTGCTTCCCCAACTCTTGCCTTCACGTCGTCTTTACCACTAGACATTGTCAGTTCCTCTGAGAAGTCTCGATCAGTACATCTACATTTACCTTGCCGGATTTNATAGTATTTATTATTTAACTGAATAAGTGACATTTAAGTGAGCACCGGGAAAGACAGAGGAGTTGAGATTGGTAAAGGGAAATTCTAATCAAGTGTTATTGTATAGTTTAAATTGTAAATTGCGAGAACCACTTTTAGAAGAGCTTAAATTTGCTTTAAAAACTGGCATTGATTGGATATAATATAGCATAGTAATTCAAAATCTTGATCTATACAAATATAAATTAGACTGGAGAATACAGTATGTCGAATAAACTGCACTAGGTCAAAAGAACATTATAGCTCAAAAGTAGTCTATTTCAGTAATTGTGCCTTCGTATTTTATTTTCTGCACGATTTATTGTTGTCATAGGAACCACCTGTAATCATAACCTGTCACTACGCAAGCGATGAACTACAATACTCAGATTAAGTGTCTTTATTACTTAGGTTCCATATTTTTTCAAATATGAATTCTACACTACCATATGGGAATATCTCTAGTATTTGTATCAATTCTAAAATTGTAAACAAATGTGCTCTACACCGCTATAAAAAATATCAAAATATTTTATTCAGTTTAGATGCATTCCACATAAGTAGTATTTAGGCATACTTAAAAACTCTTGTGGAATTTTTTCGTTTATGAGAATGTTGAAATGTACTTAAAGCTTATACCAATGTACAGGAATATTTAGAATTGTGCTAGTTCTTTTAGTGATCCTTTGTACTCTTCCCCAATTAGGTTTGCTATAAGAGGCAAACGGTCACTGCCAAAAAACGGTTCGATGCGACCATCACCCATATGTACATGGATCCAGGGTGCTCCATAACACTAAAATCAATTACTCGCACCATATTCACGAAAAAAAAGATATATTCAAGATACTTACACCATTAGCCAGTGCCTCATCAGTATTCTTTTTTAGCATTATTTTCACCTCTTCCGAATCGACCATATTTAAAAAGTGTACTCCATCAGCGACTTTTAACTTTTTTAAAATCTGAAATGTACAATTTAATATGCTAGCAGTGTTCAACCAAAGGTTGTTCATCATATCATTTGTAAATCTAAAATGTGATAATAAACAGAGAAATCGAATAATTATCTGTTGCAGGGTGTCTATGAACAACGTTCTTTTAAAAACCAATGATGCCATAAATCTGCCCATTTTATTATAATATAGTTTAATTCCAATGAGTTGTGACCAACTTACTGTTTGAATACTTATTAGTTCTATAATTACTAACTTATAATATACATTGTGGGCTTACGCCTCCATAGTGTCATTAAAAAAAGGTTGATGCTGCTATTATAGGCTACCACTATATTCGTGTATTTGACATTTTTTTATACCTGTTATTTTCAAAAGTATAGAAATTACTTGCCAACGTCAAAGCTAATGCTTTCCACTTATCAGCTAATTAGAAATAATACAGTTACGTAACTTTTCACCACGACATTACAAGGCCACTTACTAAAGTTGACTGTTTTCTGGTTATTAATTTTACAAAAGGACACAGTTAAAACAATGGGACCTGATTTCATCGCCTTAGACACAATTTGAGGTGAATATGACATAAAGTTTTTCAAACTTGCCTCTTCAAGTTCACTCTTCTCAAATACACCTTGGTTATATGTGAAGAGGCGTTGCCACATGGCCCTTGCTACGGGTTCAACCAAAGAACACTTATGAAGTTGGAGTGCAATCAAAAGTCTTTGTGCGTTTACCGGTGTTTTTGTTGTGACTGTCGTCTTAAAATCCTGTAACAAAAGGGTTCTTTAATATCAATTACACTACTACTAAACATATCTTCATATAAATTTTAACTCATAAGATAATCCGACACATTTTTCCACTTTATTGATTGATTAAAAATGTAACACATACTTCTGGTAACTTTAACTGAATATTCCAGTACTTCGAATTTCTTTCAATATCCTTGTACATCATTTGTTTTTTAAGAGGCACCAGCAATGGGGCAGAGAAATTTCCTGAACAAAAGTGAGTATATTTGGCATAAAAACTAAAACTAAAAATGTAATGTTAAAATGAATGTGTAGTTAAAATACCTGTAGCTTTGATAACACCTGCGAAATAAAATGGCCGAAGGTGGAGGTCGATAGGCCATATGGAACGGTAACGGGTGAGAGCATAAAATTAGTGATAAAAGTATCAATAGATATAGAGTCATGAAACTAAATAAAACTATAATAAATACGAGAAAAAAAATTTTAACAGTAAAAAATAAATATGGTTAAATATATCTTTACCTCGAATGCAATCCAGCTGTAAGGTGAGATAACATCGAAGAATAGATCTATAGCATATTTACGTCCCATTTATAACGAATGAAAGTTTACTTTAAGAAAGTCGTGCCAGCTAGCTAAATAATATATTAATATAATAATATGTTAATTGACAAATAAAATACGAGGTCATTATGGGAGTTAGATTATAAGATCTGTAATTAACGTCCAAGATAGATAAAAAAGGCCTTAAAAACGCGACCTTAACGCGCGAGTCCGCTTTTTCACATTGATATATCACACTTGTTCCTATAGCATTCCAATCACATATTGATTTATTTTACAACCTTGAAGAGATCACACTTTATACATTGATCTCACAAAACTTATCGGTTCCATACGCTTCTTTTACGTATCTAAATAGAATCATCATATTTACGAAATTATGAAATAATCAATCTATTCCTTAAATAATTATTTATTTTGTTTCATAAATTGATCATTTCTCTAAATTCAAAGTTGAGTCATACATCACCAAAACGTTTGATAGTCTGCTTTACGAATTTCTATGTCTAAGTGACTATCCAGCATTTTCTTACCAGCTAAATATTCACAGTAGCTACCTATAATAAAATTACAACTTCAAAGTTGCAAGATCTCCTGTTTGCTTTTGTTTTGTCTTGTTACTAATTAAAGTATATAGTGAATATATTTTTGCCATAGAATATTTCTTATATGTTAGCAAGTAATTAACTGAGTATTAGGGAGTACTGCTTAACTTTATGTTTAGACAAATTGGATAGTATGCTGGAGGACACATCCAATGTCAACCACTTATACTCATGCAGTCAATGGGCGGAAGTGGATCCCAGTGTGGTGAATTGTGTACTTTAAATATTAACAAAAATGTCAAATAAAAGAAACGTGAAGAAGGATCAAATTTAAATATGAAAAGTGTGACTCCTTATTTGAAAAAAACTACTAACTACATAAATTAACATACAATTAAGCTTAAATTAAAGGTGTTAAATGAATATATCGAATGTAGCAAGGCAGCTTATGAGGAACTAAAGAAGACCGTGCCTCATATAGAAGATTTATCTTATATGGAAACACCAAGTAATTCCATTTTTTGTCTTATCATAAAAACTCTAATTTGTTTAGAAATTCTTCAGATGATAAGACAAAATTGGATATTTGGGGAGAAGTTAAAGAAGACCTTATAATCTTCATACATGGAGGATTCTGGCAGGTATGTTCAAACCAATCTAAGCAGCCGCAGTTCATTTATTATTTGAAAAAATGCTAATCGATTACAGGAAGGAAATCGGAAATTATGTGTTGCACCAGCTATTCCTTTAATAGAAAAAGGAATAGCTTTTGCTTCTATTGGATATAACATGGGATCAAAAGAGTTCCCTCTTAGTGAACTAATTCTTGAAGTTATTACAGGGGTACAGGTAAGGACAAAGAAGTTATAACAGAAAAGCAAAGTGCACAAGAAAATTATGATATACGCTGTTATCAAGAGAGCAAAGAATAGCTTATTTTAGTTTCTACTTGACAGATACCCACACGTTAAAAATGTTGCATTGGGAGGACATTCTGCTGGTGCACAACTAGCTTTTAAATGTGCGTAAAAAACCAATAATCCAACTACCATAAGTATTATCTGATTAAAGTTTAATCTACAAGAACGTGATGAGATTTATGGAATAAGATTTTCAGCTGCTGCATTAATGCGTTCCCCTCGCATAAAACGATTAGTTTTAGTAGCTGGAGTATATCAACTTGAAGAACTAGTTACATGCGAAATAGGAAATGTTATTGGGTAAGCCCATTTATAATCTAATAATTGCATGGATTGATGGGATTTAATAACTCAGGCTTACTTCTGAAGAAGCTAAAAAAAGTTCTTGCCATGCTAGTGAACTAAAAGGACTTGAATTAAACGTCCAATTGCTAATAGGACAAAAAGAATCGCCACGTCTCCTCGAACAAAACCGACATCTAAGTGTTGGTTTAGAAAAGGAAGAAATATCTATTGATTACGAGGTAAGATTAGATAATTAGCTCATCACAAACAAATAACTTCTTTTCAGGAATTCCCTGATCTTAACCACTACTCGCTTATAAATGGACTTAGGCATCCTACTGCACTACAGACACAACGCTTACTTAGCTTCCTAGGAAAATGCCAGTAGCTTGTATAGATGAGAAGAATGATCACCTGTAGTCTTGTATTAAATAATCCAGTTTTTTACTACTATTAATTTATTATAAGACCTCCAATAGCAATAAAAATTGAATTTCTATGGGAACGCAACAAGTAGTGTAATTTTCAAGCATTAAAATAACAACGAATACTGTTAATCAGTCTTCTACATGCAAAGAATATATGGTATGAAACAGTCCAATTTTAAAGTATTTTCAAAGGGGAAAAATTAATGCAACATGTATTGCAGTAGGTGAAAGTAAGCATAACGACACTAGAACTGTAAACAAACAAGTATGAAATAGACAACAATGCGAAACATTATATACTGTCAATATTACGCTACATTTCTTAGATCCATTAAAGTAAGAAAATAATTCAAATAGGTTTATAAGAGCAGTATCTGATTAGATACAATAAGAACAATATTCCATTAATATCCTGAACATTTCTCACAATGAAAGTTAATCTTTTGGGTATTCATGAAATTCTACCTTTATCTACCATATTTATAAAAACCTATTGGAAAATCCTAACATTATTAAAAATGAAAACCCAAACTTGATTCAAATACTATTTTACAAATAAATTAATAAAACCATGAGATAAAATATGAATCAGGGTTAATGAACAACTTCAAATCCTGGCAATCCGTTAAATATAGCTCCCATATCCAACTAAACGAAAAAATAAATATTTCTGGAATGAGAAAATAAGTAGTATCTTAAAATGAGTTTAAACATACCTTGAAATTCGTCCAAGCTTCACAGAGCTGGACAATATGTCCCACAGGATTCCCATATACTAGTGAGTGAGCAGCAACAGAACCGTTCGCTTCAAAATCAGATACCGGATGGTTGAAAGTGAATTCAGCAGCTAAGTCAGTTGATGAGCTGCAATTGATATTGTTCTAAAGATTGAATTTGATATTAGATTTTCGCAAATCAGTTTTTACCTAAGCGTATTTGTCCTATCTTGCACTGTTGGAGTTTTTTCATCGTCCGCATCACCCTCTACCTCACTATCTCTAGCACTTGCTCCACCACAGAGCAATTTCTGTAGCTCTTGTTCAATTTCATTCACCGAACATGTTTCTGATGGAGCTTTAAATGCTGTGAAAGCCTATAATGTGACCATTTAAATACTAAGGAAGAAAAATTATCATTATCCACAGGGTATATTAAGATTTACCGATGTTTCACTTAAGCTGATTCTGGCGGAACGAGAAGGACGTTCGCTTGGAGCCACATACACTGGTTTGTTAACAACCGGAGAGGCATGAGCTTGGATTGGAATTGGGTGAGCGATCTGAGGCGCAATAGAACCAGACGAAGAATGATGTGTTGCTGCATTAGAGCCTGTAAATGTAAGAAATATCTACAGCACACAAGTAGATTGCATACGTATAACAATAATATTACACGCTTCAAGGAGAATATAAAATTGAACATCTGTATAATAAAAACTTGCCTGCCAACATGTTAATGATCGTTTTTCCCATAGGGCTGTTTCTTAATGGTCTAAAATGACTTTGCTGTGATAAAGGAGGTTCAGGAAGTGAAGAACGTGTCTGAAATTCATTACAATGTAATAACGACATACTCACTATAAAGTTTCGTTTAAGAAAATTGATAGGTAATAGGGAAGAAGAAATGTATATTAATAATAAAATGTCATCCTAAAAATATTTATTTTTTCCTTAATTTTATGCTAATACATAAGATCTAGAGAATGTTCAACTATAAGTAGAACGAACAATTTTTGGTTTTGACTGGTGGCTTGGTATAGCTGGTTGAGTACTAGCTATAGATACTCCAGAAAATAGTGCATCGAGTACAGAAGACACTTCGCTAGGAACAGACACTGGGGGTTCAGTTGGATCTACAAATTCTAACATGTTGAAGACCTTAATAATAATTTCCAATAAAAATTATTTGCAAATAAGGAGACGTGATACATTAATGAAAATATTTACGTTTTGGTCGAACTGGAGAAAAGATACTGTTAATTGGATGATGTGGTTTATGAGTCTTGGCTACACGGTTTTCAGCCTTAAGAATATAACTACGTTATTTAGGTAAAATTCATGGAAATATTACAAGGAAAGAATTTAAACCAGAAAAGCTATCGAAACCTTTGCTCGACGAGATTGCTCTCTTCGTACATATGCCCTCAGATCCTGTATAAAAGGCATAACAGTATAGAAATTATTTTTAGATAGACCAGTAGACCGGTTAGCTTGGTCATTTCTATCCATGGGCAGGTCCCATAGATTAAACCACTGGATTTTTCTATAAATTAATCAGAATCACATCATTCTCAAGATAATCTATAAATTTCTTTGAATGTGACCCATGTATCTAGTAGTACGGGATACGCCAAAAGTTCTGGTACAAAATGCAAGTGCAATTAAATTAGTATATATATATATATATATATATATAATGTAATAATTCACTGTGATAATGTAAATTGAAGACCCAGGCCCGTGAACACTTCTCGCGTTCTAAAAATTGTCAAGAAGATCCGTCGAGCTCATATGTTGACGGACAAAATGAAGGTCAATTGTTATGAAAAAGCGAAGAAACCTCTAAACGTCGTTCGGCCAAGCCCCGTCTCGAATGTGTTTTTCACTGTCAACCCTGCTTGCAATAGTCAAAATAATAGACAACTTCTTCAATGTGGACATCAGAGGTCTGAAAGTGCATCTGTTG
>JAJAVP010000011.1:1391075-1449663 GCA_020740425.3 Heterorhabditis indica | reverse complement strand
ATATCTTATGTTGGATACATTTTCTTGTGGAACGCTGTTCTTATTATGAAACTATTTGACTTATCATCCGTATCAGAACTCGTGGAGCACTCGGTATAATGTTTAAATCTTATTATGAAGTACTGGACGTTGTAAACAAAACTTTGTTAAAATAATTCTCCAGTAATTTTTAACTTAAGTGAACTATACTGACGATAATCCAGTCCTTCCCATGACTATTCTCAGCCGTCACATTAAGTTGATGATATCGGTTCTCTTCGTTTTCCATTGGTCGCCTTGCAAGAAGCAGCCGACCTTCATCCTCGATTTCAAAGAGACCACTAAGAAGCAAAGGTAGGCAGATGTTCAAAATTGCCGTAAAATGCATCTTTTCGAAATCTAATTAAACAGAAGTAACCAAAGAAACTCATCTATAATTATGAAGTAGGAAGGCGACTGTAAAATTATCTACCTATAGTTATTTGCCAGTCCATACAATATTTTCTCTTGTCCGGGTTGTGTTTTTATATTTGGGCCTGCCAAAAATTGTGCAATTTCCGTGTTGGGGATGGCATGTGGTCGTACGACTTGTTCAGGAACCTCTTTTGGCAGACGTGGTGCGTTAGATAACGGATCAAACAGACGGATGCTCACCTGATTTTAATTTCATATTAGTAAAGACATTAAATTAATTAACCGCTTCAGTACCTCATGTTCAGTTTTCAGAGCTGGTCTACCATTATCTCTAGCAATAACAGTTACCGTGACTTCATCGGGAACATCATTCAAGATTTGAGAAACCGATAGTGTTCCATCTGAAATTTAGAAGAGACTTTAGCATGATAGAATTTATTGAGTCGAATATTTAATAAAATTAATTGGTAACAAACATACAAGATAAAATCCATCATTTTAATTGTTAATTTGGAATGCGATTATAGCTGTTATTTAGAGTAAGAAAAACGACAAACTTTGGAATATATATTACTTCCTCTAAACTTAGTAAAATAAATAATCTAAAAAGATTTCGATAAGTTGAATTCTCTGATTCTTCGGTCATTTTGCCTTAATTTTTTGCTTACATTTTCTGGAATAATGTTTATTACCTATTAAATTCATATCCATGTGATATAAATTATCTGCAAAAAACAGATCATACCATTTGGTTCAATTGCAAAGATTCCCCTCGTTCCTTCAACCTCATATGCTACTTGTCCATAATTATCTGCATCAGCATCCGTTGCACTGAACTGATAGAGTGCTTTTCCCGGTAGGATATTTCTAAGAATTCCCAATACTGGAGGATGGTCCTTGAATATAGGATAATTGTCATTTACATCCAGAATAGTCACATTTATTACGGCATACGCGGTTCCAAGAGGCATATCCACAGCGACAGCCTAGGAAAAATTCTCATTGAAATAATTAAAATAAACTACAATTATATATAATAAAAGTCATACAATATATATATTTCTGACTGACTGTAATATTGAGCATGTAGTTGGACGTTTTTTCCCTATCCACACTGAAGACAATTAGTTGTCCGTCGTCAGTTAAATAAAACGGTACATTCTGTTCTTTATCAACAATTGAGTATATGATGCGTCCTTCAGTTTTGGTGGACAGCGGTTCCGGCTTAATCGACACTTTAACACCGTTTGTGTAGTTACCCTCAGGCATAAAAGCAAAGTACACAGGACGTGAGAAGGCAAATTCAGTAGAAATAACTGTAGTCCTGCTGCTTTCGGTTCGAATATCTAGCGTATTAGTTGGTGAGGACGGTATAGCCGATATAGTTGTCGGTGCTACTCCTCCAATTATGTGGACAACAAATGGAGCTTTGGCAAGTACTTTGCCCTGAATTAGTTTTTTTAATTTTAGGGGAAGTAATATCGAGATTGCATACAGAATATTCTTTATTCCCAATTTATATTTCAAACTTAAGGGAAACATAAATTCAAGACAAACCGGTGTTTGATATAAGATGAGTGTCTATGAATATCGTATAAATAATTACCTCTAGTCTAGCAACTATCACATCCTCGATCTTTCCAACTTCCGTAAAGAGAGAGTTCGTCCGTACCCTTCCGTGTTCATCAATAGAAAATCTAGTGGAATTCTCAAATGTGAGTTCTGCTCCCTCCGTATTTAAGAGTTCGACTTGCCCTAGATATGATCCCACTGGTGCGCCTACGCGTATCGAATACACGTACTTTAATCGACGGAACGATACTGAATAAGGTTAAAGTCAGTGCAGTGGTACTTTATTTAGCCAGTTTATCGTAGTATTTCAAGTCACTAGTAAATAAATAATCCTACAAGTAAAAATTTTGGAAGGAATTGGTAAAAATAATATTTTTAAACACTTTGAAGTATGTTCCCATCTTACCAGGGGTAGGAGTTGCCAATTCTGAAGTCTGTGCTATTTCTAAGGTTTCTTGCGTAGTTAAGGATGATGGATATGTTGAACTTTCTTCGCTTGCATCTGTTTTAATTTCAAAACGTGACAAACTATCGTCATCTGATGATCGTTCCAGGTTTATGTGCTCCGGAAGTAATTCTGCACGAATGTTTGGGACATATATTTTTGAAAGTGTACTAGGAAAATTTTCCGTAGTAGGGCTAACAACTTCAAAACTAGATGCCGTTGTTGGTAGAAGATCGACCGATTTAGAGGTTAAGATGGACTTCTTATTTTCTGCTATATGTACTTTAATATTAGTGAATGAAGACATTACTGGAGTTTTTCTATCTTCAGCGACGACAAGAAAACTATACAGTGCTTGCGTGAGGTACGAAACAGGAACTCGTAGAGAAACAAGACCCTAGAATAACAAGTTAAATGTTTATATAACACAACAATAATAGATTTTAAGGACTACTTATACAATTTGAAATATCAGTAAATAAACTTTACATTTCAATTTATTTGAGTGTAGTCGAAACAGTGATAGAATTAACCTAGTTCTAGAAAGGTTTGAATGTGTTTACTCTTAGGTGACACTACCATAAACGGTCTGCTATTAAATGAATGAGAAAAAAGTTGTAAAGTAATCCTAAGTAATAGATGGTACGCTTGATCGAGTTTCGGAGGCCAATAATAGAGAGAGAGAGAAGCTACCTATTATTGAACTTAATCTCTAGGAATGTATTTGGGCAATTCTACTAAAATTACGACATATCAGTTCTTTTTAAGCTGACATTGCATCATTGTCAATCGACCCCGAATAAATTACGGTATCCAGGTGATTCAATGGAGTAAAAAATGATGTCTCTATCAGGATCTATAGCTTCAACTTCTTTTAATATTCTATCAGTTTTATCCAATGTCACAATAATGTTTTTAATACAATATATTATTTGATATACTTGGAACAGATGTGACACTTACCTTTGCATCGACCTCAAATAAATTACGGTATTCAGGTGGTTCAATGGAGTAAAAAATGATGTCTCCATCAGGATCTATAGCTTCAATCTTTTTTAATATTCTATCAGTTTTATCCAATGTCACATTAATTGAATAAATTTCTCTGGAGAACTCTGGAGCATGATTTGGTGCTGATGTTCTGAAAAAGATAATTCGGATACTAAATTTACTTGATATTCCTATAGCTACACACTTACATAGTGGGCTGAATGCTAGAGAATACATCGATCGTTACGATAGCTTCGGAAGAATGTAACTCATCACTAGCTTCTACTGTACATTTGAGGATGTCCCACGATCTCTGGCTAATTGGTGCAACAAATGAAATGACACCGAGAGGATCAATTGACAAAATTTGGCATCCAGGACCTTTTAAGGAATAATGAATACGATCGCCATCAGCATCAAAGGCGGCTACTGTTAAAATAGGAAATCCGATTGGGAGATTTGATGGAGCCTACAACTACATTAAACGAATGATACCATCAAAATTCAAACTATATATAAGGAATAGAATTTTTAGAGTATTTATAGCACCTTTTGTTTGTATTCCATCTGTTTGAAGGTGGGTACATTGTCGTTTACATCAGACACGTGAATAGTGATTGTAGCTGTGGTAAACTGTTGTGATGTGCCATGGTCCCTGGCCTCAATAGTTAAAATATGCATCGATTGTTCTTCCCGATCCAGAGGCCGTATCAACTTTAGAGAAGCCTAAAATTTTAATGCATAAGAGCGAAAAATATCATTTAAATATTCCGACTTCTGATACAACTAATAGAAAATAAAGGAAAATAACAATAAAATAAAGTAAATGATAAAAGTCTTACTGTATTGTGCCCTTCTGGTACAATTTCGAAATTACCATCAGCATTTCCTTTTACGATGTGGAACTCTACAATACCATTATCACCAGCATCTAGATCCTCTGCTGCGATCAAAAGTGATTCCGAAATTGATCCTGAATTCTTCATTCTTTCTGTTTCTGTATAATACTTAAATTATATTCCTATTTAGTTAATGGTCTATAGTAACGCATTAATACAGAAGCGAATCATTCAAGACTGAAGGACCTAATTGTCCATTTAGATATCAACCTTCAGATGGCAACATAAGCGTAAAAGGAATCAAAGCATAGCTATCGTCTATGAAACAGCACAACCATCGTCTCTGTCCAAGTATATAGAAGAAAGACATACAAGGAAAAACTCTAAGAAAGGCTTGATATTAAAGAGATCTTAAAGAGAAACTCTTCTTGCATCAACAAAAGAAGCCTTTAAAATGCTCGGTTTTTAACTAATGTTGTGAAAAAAAAGTCAGTTTTTAACCTACCTTCGAGTACAGTCCAAGTCGTTGTTTGATTTTTGAACACAGGCGCATTGTCGTTAACATCTTGTACATTTATTCTCACCATAGTTCGATCCTTCAAATGTTCAATAGTTTTAAAAATTATTTTGTATCAAATAATCTTACTATTCTGTACCGTGTTTCCAGTCCTATCAATAGCTTCCACCTCTACACTAAAGGTGGATACAGTTTCATGATCCAGTGGCTGTTCACCAAGAATTATAGTTCCATCTTCTTGGATAAAAACCAAATTACGACCAGATCCTGAACGATATCAATAATGGCAGATAAATGCCTTATTTATCCACACTAAATTCCAAAAGAAACAGTTTATTTTGAGAAACATCCAATCTCTTTTTATCAAAAAAACCCCGATGATTGTAGATTTCTAACCTCCAGTAACTTTATACAATAAGTGTTCGCCCTCTGTCAAGTCGCCGTCTGATGCTCTTACTCGGACGAGTTTACTTCCAGGTACGGAGTTTTCAGGAATTGTAGCCAGATATTCTTTACTATCAAATTTAGGTGGGAATTCATTAGCATCTTTGATCTTAATTTGCAATTTCGTCGATACCTTGTCTAGTCCTGAGTCTGCCGTGATCTATAAACATGGTTTTGCATTGATTCGTTACTTTACATATAATATGAAACCTAGAAAATGATTCATGGAACCAATAGTAGATAATACGCATATATTCTGTAAAATAATAATGCTAACAACAAAGTTAAGGTTTCCACTTGTGTCCACAGGTAATTGTTCGAGATCTATATCTTCTTTCACAAAAAGTGATCCGTTGGGATGGATTCCGATGATGTTATCTGGTACTATAGAGTAGCGTACCAGAGAATCGGAAATCTTTGGAAATACCTATACAAAATTTTTCGTGTAATTACTGATAAATAAATTTTCTAAATGAGCAAAAGATAAATGATAATGCTATAGTTTATAATAATCAATTATAGTCAAACTTTTACCTCTATTGTGGGACCAAAAATTGATCCAACCGGAATATTTTCCACGGCTTCAATGCGATAAACCGATTGAGGAAAGCGCATTGATACTTTATTGGAAACTATGCTCAAGGCCACCTAAAAGAAATACCTCTAGATCTAATTTGATTACTTGCTGTTAGGGAGAATCTGTTTGTAACCTACACATTAATTCTTTTTTGTGGAACATGAGCAATAAAAAACCAGTAATAACATGACAAAAATAATAAGAATTCCATACTCACTCCAACATCGGAATAGAATGTAGGATACTCAATATTATTTGCCCTTACAACTATGAATTGTGTGTCATGATTAGCACTCATCCGAAGGTAATCCGAAGTTATTGTTAGATCTCCCTAAAAAGATCATCTCAATAAGTACTAAGAAATATGCTGAGTATCTCATTTAGCATATCCTAAAGATGGAGTAATTAATGGTCTAAAAACTGATAGTGGTTGGTTTAAAAACCTTACCGTGTTCTCATCAAGGTGAACACCGATAGGAATATCTTCTTTGGGAAAAAACTCATAACGAATCGTACCATTGATAAGATGAGCATCGAAACGATGTACAATCAGAGGAAAACGAGACTCAATTGGAATCTGTAAGTGATCTTTTAGAACAGCATTCTACTATAAAAATGTTGAATGTGCTTAGATACTTACATCAATGTCGTAAGTTAACTGTGGGAATACGGGATATTTATCGCGACCGTCCATAACAATTACTCTAACTTGGTGATCTACGTGAGCAGAATCCGTTTCTGCTCTGACCGTTAAATGAGTGTGACCAGGAACAAGATGAGTGGCTACCTAAAATTAAAATACATTGGTGGCTATAAAATATACGTATATTCTCCCGTTTTCTAAATTTAGCATCAATAATAAATATAAATGAAATGGCGATGAAAATATCTAAGAAAATATAGATTAACCTATTAACTAAAGATGTAAATACTCGTGTGGTATGTTGCAGACGTTTAGGTTCTGATTATATTAGATGTATTCAGAATATTTAGTTCTTTATTTTCCAAACTTTCAATTTATTCGAACGCTATATAAAATACAACAATCACTAAAATATTAAGTAAAATTCCTCGGAAAAAAACAATATTGGCTTGGAGCCATTGAATTCATCGACCATTTTCGTACCTCAGACACATCTTGACAGTGCTATTCAGTTAAACAGTTTTGCAACGACAGGAATAAATGGTAATCCTAAGCTGCCAAGTTGGGGGAATAAGTCGCGTGCGGGAGAACTTCCCAGCCCAAGTTCAAAATGGTCTGTTGAGTAGTAAGCGCAACATACGGTCGTCTAGTATTGTCGTGTAGCAAAATGATCTTCCGAGTACTTTGTCCAATAAGTGGCCTTATTTGTTTTATTAGGTCGGCCAAACTACTTTGTTGACGAAAGCAGCATTCGGTAGTAACCGTTTACTGCGGCTAGAGGAGCTTGTAAAATAGCACACACTTCAAGTCACCAGGAACACATGCAAATTGTTTTGGCGTAGATATTCGGTTTTGCTGTTGATGGTAGACCGAGGTCTACCCAAAAAAGTGTGCGTTTAAGATTGTCATACTGATCCATTTTTCACAAAAATTCCTTTCCACGGTGCCTACTAAGTAACGAGATGCATATTGAGACGGCGGCCAATGCTGTTGTGAGAGAGTTCATGCGGTACTCAATTTCCAAGTTTTCAAATTTTCCCCATCTCATGCAATCTTCTCGAAATTGTTGCCTGATCAACTCCCAGCTGTTCTGTGAGTTACTTTTGTCTACGACAGATTTTCGTCTAGTGATGCTTGCAAAGCATTAATCTTTAGTGTTCGTGGCGTCCCAGAGCGTTGTTCGCTACTGATTTGTGAGACTTTTTTTTATTACTTTCCAGAAACTAAAAGGCTAAGATTATAAATGAGTAAGAAAGCCGGAATTTATTTGAGTTTTGAATAGCTATACCAGTGATAATAGAACTAAACTTTCTGAATACGCTTAAAAACGAAATTTTCAAGAAATAAATTAATTCAATTGGTCAAATACTATATAACTTATTCAATAAAAGGAATAAATAAGCGTACTCTCAAAAAGTCTCCATCCATCACAAACTGAGAATTCTCTTCTAAAATTCGGAAATGAACGTTAGAAGATGAAGTTGTGAATGCCGATGCCCTAAATCGAGTTTTAAAATATAAGCACAAATCATATTTGATATAAATATGCACTGAATATATGAACCTTAGAACCACACTACCGACTGCTTTCTCGGTGGAAATATATATGGTAGTGGGAAGTGGAAAAAAACGAAGGGAAGAATCTCCTGCAATATTAACGTGAAGCACTGCGTCGGTCTGAAAAACGTCAGCATTAATCATTGGTAAACTAAAAGCTAGGCTTTTCATAGTCAACTACAAAATCTGTTTTAAAACTGGCTAAAAATGCTTACTTTTCTTTTAAAAACTGTACTCTCGTCTTCAGCCTCGACAATAAGATCAAATGGACCGTCTAGTGAAGTCATAGTATCCAAAACAGAAACCACACCAGTCTGAAAACAAGAAAAATAAGAAGGAAAATTACGTTTAATGATATAAAACAACTGACTTGATCGTTAATCAAAAATTTTGAAACGTCAGTTTGAGTTTTCTCGTCGTTAGTTTCAGCAAAACGATAGGATACTTGTCCCTCCAATCCTGGATCAGGATCCCTTGCATGAAGCTGTGCTACTACTGAACCTGCTCTAACTGGTGAGTTCAGCGTTACTTCATAGCGTTTCTAAACATTTGTATAAATGTATTAGAAATAAATATAAAAACCGATCTGTCAATTATTGAAACCTACCTGGTCAAAAACTGGAGCAGAGGGATTTGTCCCATGTACAATAATCCGCAGTTCAGTGACATCCATTTTCTTCGGGACACCATGATCAAATGCATTGACGATAATATTATATCGTGGTTCCATCAAAGAAGCTATGGTCACCACTGCACCGGTATCGTAGTCAATCGCAAAGGTTGCTAAGAAAAATGTATGTAGATAACGAAAATAGCGAATAATTCAGTATCTCAGCAACTTTAGATAAAATCCTTGCAAAGTGAGTAACCCAAAAATACTATTTATTCGAATATTTCAGTACTGAATTTGAACCATACTAATGCTTAAACTTATACTTGAAATCTCTTACGACTAAACGGCTAATCAATTTTGTATTAGTAGAATAAAAAAATTAATGTCATGTAATATATGATAAATTAAAACATCTGGAAATAACGAATGAGTAGAAAATATCCAAAAATTTATAAAAATGTAATTAGTTAATTCAAAAGAATACAACCATTATGCAGTGCCATAAACACGGAGTATACAGTGCACTGTACTTACGAAACTTAATGAATATTAAATAAATAGATAGAAATAGTTAATGATAATTATATAATTTAAACTTACAACTAGGAGGATTGATGGCATAGCTAACAACTCCATTGTTCCCAGAATCTCCGTCGACTGCTCGTAATTTTACGACTGCAGAACCGACTTGTAGATCACTAGGCAAGGTTATGTGGAACATAGAAGAGGGAAATCTTGGGGCATTGTCATTAATATCATCAACTGCCACAATCACTGATGCAAACCCACAAAAAGATGGATTGATAGAAAGACAAGCTTGAACCTGAAATATAACAACCTGACTATTTCAGAGCACTACTAATGAGATGTGAATGAAGAGTGATATATATATATATATATAACGTTTAATGTGCTTTCAGACTTTTAAATTCTGATTGGATGCTTTAAATTGCCATTTTTCTGGTTCTTCGCCCACACAACGTTATAGTCCTAATTATACCTCTCGAAACATACACCTTGTTCTCAAAGTAGTAATTATTGCTGAATTAACTGTAAAAATTGCATTAAAACAGTATGCTTGCAAAATGAGGGATAGATTCGATAAAATCAGAATTGAATATAGGTTTTGTTCATGAGCTCCCTGTATCAGTACCTTAACCCTATCTTATATTTTCGCTTTTATTGTTGTTCAAAATACTTAATGATAATTAAACTGAGTCGCAAAGTAGTTGAAAAGTGGCCGAAAAGTGAGAAAGTTGCCTTGAGAAGATTGACCCTCGTTGATTTCAAGGCAATTTCCTCTCTTTAAAATCATGGTTCTGCACGCAGGTTACTTTCCATAATTAGAAAATCATGAAAGGGTGAGAAAGTAACCGTGAGAACGATCATGGCATAACATTCGTTATCAAGCTACTATTTTTAGATGTCTATCAATTTCTCTTAATAGTTTACATATATGTATACGATACGTTTCTCATCGTGTGATTAAACTTATGTACTTGGAAATTATAATTGGCTTGCTTCTCGTAATCGAGACTTCGTTGACTGGTGATCTCTCCCGATCGCTCATGGATATAAAAAGGAAAATCCTCATCATCCGAGATAAGCTCATAGTTGAGAAGAACGTTCGTTGATGAAAGAGCGACGTGAAATGCCTAGAATACAAATAATGCCTTAATATTCACACGAGACTAGTCAGCAATTATTGATGAGATAATAATAACTTACTCTAACTATACCGATCACTTTAGGTGGCTCATTCTCTTGAACGCGGAATCTATACTGAGTTTGATCGAAACGAGGCAAGGCATCGGTTCTATTTTTTGTCGGATCATAGAACACAGTAACCACTGTCTTGGCCTGAATGGAAGCTGTATAGCAAAGAATAAAGACGAGTCTTTAACTCACCAATAACAATAATCCAATTAAAGACCTAGAGTTTTTCATGAATGTCTAAGACATTGAAGCAGATTATCGGGTGTTTTGGGCAGGTAGAGCGTATGCAGCTGGTCAGTTATGCGAGGCAAAAACAAGCCACGCCCCTGTGAAGACGGGCGGCCTCAATCACTTCTAATCGGGGATGAAAGGGATCAGGCCAATGCGGGACACTTCTAGGAAGAAGAAAGGTACAAAATAGGAGAAAGTGTCGCAACGGACTGTATGGATTGTTAAAAATAACGACTAAATAATTGCGTCTTGTTTTTTAACGCCTTGTTTATAAGCGAATTCACTTACAATCGTTTTATTCCAAAAGTGAGTACCTTAGTTACTAAATGAAATATTTATTAGTATTTTTTGAGACAAATATTTGTCGGAAGAATTTTTGCTGAACATCTGAATATAGTTTTCCTCGTGGGTGTGGTAGTCAGCTAACCTGTCAGTAGTGCTCGTAATTGTCTTTTCGGTACAGTAAACAGCCTGTGCAGTCAATTATCTGCTACGTTTTTTCGCAACAATTTGTAAGAAACGACATTTGCAAAAAGATAGAGAGCACATACGAATGAGGACACTCGAACAGCAACACCGGATTTTGTAGTAAATCGTAATGGATCATTAATATCACTCATTATAAGTTATAAATGAATCGGGCAGGCTATTTATAGTTATCATTATCATTAGATTCGATAAATTCAAATTGGGATCTCAAATAAAATATGTACTGATTCTTATCACATCAATTACAATGATAAAAGTTCAAAACATTGCATTTCTGTGTTAATGAAAAGTTTTATTGGGCTTCAATAATCATTCATCGAAGCCGGCTTCGATGATAATTTCAGGCTGCACTAATCGTTTCCTGTCTTACACGCGATCGAAGCTAGTGGACGTTAATGGATTTCCATAACACCGGAATAAATAATATGAACGATAATAAAAATGGTCATGTTCTCATTAGTAAGGGACACTACAGATACTGAATTCCTAGAAGACAATTTTCCTGGTGCTTCAAACATTTGATCACCACCAAGAATTGATTAGGCTGATTCATTATAGCATTGATTTCCTTCCGATTTTCAATAATATAAAGCTGTATGACATTTTTCGTTGGCTCTAGTATTTAGTATATAACGAATCAGCTGCCGAACAGCGACAGCTGCTATGAATAGAATCAAAAGTCTCGCAAACCCTATGGGAGTACTACTTAATGTCAGAAGTTTTGTAAGTGATAATATTAACGTGAACATCTTTGGTGGGTTGCACGACAGGTGATTCAAATTTGGACGGCCCAATTAGACGGAAACGTGCCGCCCTTTGGCCCGTTGTCAAGGGAAGCGGTGGTAAAGCGAATAATGACGATGGATAATGGCTAGACCTGTCACTGTTCGAGGGTTTAAAGGTGTTAGAAACATAGAAAAGTAGTTTTAATACTATATCCTAGTTTAAATAGATTACAAATAACCAATATTTCATGGCATTATTTAAAGTTTTATTTTACGTATTAAACGTAGCTGGTGACGTTATTAATTTAATATTCATGCATGTTTACAAATAGCCTATATTCGTGCCTATGAAAGCAATCTTTTTGCTATAAAAGTGTTCTATTTTAATATAATATGCTAAAGTAATATTACAAAATCATATAAATTGAAATTAATGTCGTAATTTTAGATAAAACAAGAGAAACAAGTGTCCTGTAACCAAAAATGAATTTTTTTATGAACATTATTATTAATTAAAACATTCCCATTTTCAATATTTACTATACCTCGAATAATTTAAGCCTATTTAAAATTGCTTTAAGTTCCTTCATTTTAAAACGTAACCGTCAATACAAACACCACATAAGTAATCATAGAGCATCAGATAGCTCACATTATATTTCTCCTTTTCTCAAATAAATTAGACATTAAAAATTATTGTATAAACTCACTGTCGATATCCCATTTGTGGCTGATACTTCAAATGTTAAGTTTCCTTCCTTCTGATGGTATAGTTTCTTACCAACCGTCAGTTCTCCTATGTCAGGATCTAATTTGAATATCCCAGCCATCTGAAAAATAGACAACATTTTTTAAGATGATAACTTGAGAA
The DNA here is from genome assembly GCA_020740425.3 of Heterorhabditis indica. Taxonomy (NCBI): domain Eukaryota; kingdom Metazoa; phylum Nematoda; class Chromadorea; order Rhabditida; family Heterorhabditidae; genus Heterorhabditis; species Heterorhabditis indica. Next base: position 1,437,041 of record JAJAVP010000011.1, on the reverse strand, counting down.
ATGTTGTACCTATGCTATAATGTGAAAATTTCTAACCGTTCTCTCTAAACCATACATCTGTGTCTCAGGCTCAGCAACAACTCTGCCAATAATATCACCTTCTATTGGATCACCAAATATTTCGTAGTAATAATTAGGCTCTTTAAATGCGAAGGGTTCCTATACATATAAATTTCATGATTAGAAGTTTTTGTAGAATTTGTCTACTTAACATTAAGTTTATTTTTATGTAATTTACTGACTTCATCTGTATTTTCCTCTGATTTCCGTTCAACTTCGCTGTCGCCATCTTCAAAGTATTCTTCCATAGATTCGCCTGTGGTTTTAGTCGACTGCGATGATATGGCTTCTTTGTTAACACGAAGATTTTTAAGTGTGAGAAGAGACTCAACAGTAGATGTTGCCAATTTATGTGATCCTTGAGTTGTTTCTTGACTTGAATCTTCTTCTTTAATTAATGCAGGTGTCACTGATATTATTTCTGAATTGGTCGTGGTAACTTCTTCTTCTTCTTCTTCTAGCGCAATTTTCGAAGTATCGGTGAAAGACATTAGTGTTACTGGTTCCACTTTTGTAGCAAATAGTTCCTTACTGTCATTATCTTCAATATCATTTAAGTTCAGTGGAGGCACTGTTACTGAAGTCGCTCCTTTAATCAGTGCCTTTTTAAATGGTTCCGTTTTCTGCTTTGCTGCTGATTTCAGAACATAAATATCAATGGGTACCCGGGATGACCTAAAATATAAATTTAGATTCTTAACATAAAAATAAAAGACAAAGACAAAAGTGCCTTGATGGATTTCCATAGTCTCTGGCAACCGCTTCTAGTTTATAAATATTTTGTCCTTTTAAATCCCCTGTTGAGAGAAGTATACCATCTCTACCCTGTGTCTCAATTGTAAATGGTACATATTCAGATGAATTCATGAGATGGTATGTCACTCGACCACCATCAGCCTTAAAAAAATAGCATAAAGTTGTAGGCAATGAATGAAAGAATATTTTAGAAACAGGAAACATTATTATAGTATATTTTTACACCTCATCTATGTCTTGAGCTCGAAGTTTTCCGATTTGACTTCCAATAAGTAATTCATCAGAAACATGGAACCAGTATCTAGAATACAAAAGACAATGAATAAACAATACTGAACTGTTAAACTATAACAATACTAATAAATTTGTACTAACTTTTCCTTTTCAAAAGTTGGTTTATTATCATTCTCATCCAACAGCTCTATATTAATCCGTACTCGAAAACACTCAGTCGTACGTTTCGATCCCTGAAGTAAGAAATATGAAGTCTGAAATCTATTTTTATATTTAACATCCATTATGTGCCTAAATATTAAGCATAACCAGCACATGGATCTCTGCCACAAGCTCGAGTGAAGTAAACATCTCTCTATCTAATAGTCTATTATCTCGAACAATAACATCACCGCTCTCTTGTTTGATTTCAAATGTTCCATCAGGATCCACCATATCAATCATCGTCCACTGAAATATTGTAGACATATATTAGTCGCTTTTTGTATTAAACGAAAAAATTTGGTACCTTTTTCCTATTCAGTATTTTTAATGTAGTAACATATGTACCCGGTTCTGAGTTCTCAAGAAGAGTGACAAATATATTACAATCTTTAAATCGAGGTACTCCATCACCTTCTAATGAAGGATTAATATTGTTAGAGGAGGAATTCTGATTGCCAATCATTTCATCAATTCTATTAACAAATAGGTCCTTTATGGGAAATGAGACCTTAAAGGAAGCAAGTGAACTGATTAAAAGTAAAATCACTTTGTACACACTAACATGTGCATACGGAAAACCTTGGGCTACCAACGTGTACCTTCGTTGGATGTGTCTTAAAGTCTGGTTTTTCCTTGGCATGTTTGGAAATTATACTTAGTATTGTTGTCGTAAATTGCTGGGGTTGTCCGGCATCCTTAATAAGTAAACCACTAATTACCTATCATTTGAATCATTTTATTAAGGTCAATTGAAGTTATGGAACTTATATAAAGTAGTATTTTTACATCAAATAAACCAACATTTATGTTACCTTTGCTATTAAATTGAGTTTCATTGGCAATTTTTCAATTTTCCTAATAACTCGTAAGCGAACAAGATTTGGCAGCTGAGCTTCTGTCCAGTTTAAGCTGTTTTCGATAGAAAGTTGTGAGATCCGTTCCGTATTTTCTACCACAATTTCAAATGGCACATCTGTATCCTGAACTGACACTAGAAAATAATGAGGCTAGTAGACTCTTTATAATAAAAGTGCAATCATATAATAATCCTCTAGCAAATACCAAGTCACCTGTAATTGAAAAGTAATATTATAAGTAGGAGATGGGTCCCAGTCAATAGCAATAACTGGAGTATCCAAATAAGATCCGACAGGTAAATTCTAATATATAAGTTGATTAATTCTAAGAGAAAAAATATGCTGAATTAACAAAATATATATTTTTGGAATGATTTTAAATATTTTCTCCATTTCGAAAGTCTGGAAACTATACCTCGTCAACTTCCAGGATGTAGGGTTCATTGTAAAATTTAGGTCCTACCAAATTGGCTGCTTTAACTCTAATAGTTATAAGAGGATATGCATGATCATTGCAAACCACGGTTACATAAAGATATGTCTCTTGTATTTTTGAAGGATATGTAGGAAGAACTAAAAGTGAAGTAGTTCTGAGTCTAAAACGTCCTGAACTAGTGTGCTCTAGTTCAAACCTATCCGTGAAGTTCACCTAGAAGAATGTTGATGAAGAACTAAATTAGGAAACCTTGCTTACAGTTTAATAGTATAAACACGTTATAATTTATATAAAATACAAATAAATAAATAAATGCTGGCCTCAGGAATGTTTTCCGATCTAACGGAAGCAAGGACGAGATGAGCATTAGGGGGCTCAACATCTGATTCTACAATTACTGTATCAATGGCGACATCGCTTAAAACATCAAAGAAAAACGGATGAGCTTCGCTTCCCGGAAAGAAACACTCTAGAATAATAATCATATAAAATAAAAAATGGGATTGCAGAATTGTAGTATTACTGCATAAAAATTGTAAAGAAGGATAATTACGAATAACAAACCGTGTCCGCTTATTTCTCGAGAAAAATATGATAAAATAAACAATAACAAATCTAGGGATAAATTCATAGCAGCTTCAATGGCATGGAATCTGAAATAGATATTATTCAAGACACTAAAAATAATGCTGGATTGGCGTAAAGAAAACTTATCCAAGTAGTAAGAAATGTTTAGATTTTGGAACTATTCGTTAACGAACATGGTCAGAATAATGAATGCCTTTATTACAGCTACTAATTAGTTAAGATATTAAATATGACAGCCAATTGGAATAGATTTGAAATGAAGTAATTTTACTGTTGTTAAATGGAAAACCACCATAACAAAAGTAGGAGCTTCTGTCAAGATAGATCCGGTCACACCGAAGCAAGCAGAAAATTATGAGTATTACTGTCGCTCAGAAAAACGACATGTAAACAACAGCTACTGGCAACAGATATTTTTGGCATAAATCAGTAAAGAGTTATCCTCAAAGTTTCATCTACAATAGAATCTACTGAAGCGGCACATTTTTTGTCGTAAATCATGTCAGCATCAAAAAAGCGTTTTAAATATGATTTACTCATAGGATACAATAGATGGTCTCAAATCCCATAATTAATTAGACGTGCACATACTAAAACATAAAATGAAACTGTTATAGTCGATGAGGTGACTAGACACCAGACATGGTTATTTATACTTGGGAAATTCGGTATTGCGACAGCTCCGACCACCGCCAATGTCTGTAATTGCCCCCCNCCCCGTTATGAACCCGAGTAAAGTGGCGAGTCGAAGGGTAAAGTTAATGGGTGTTTTACAACTACTTTAATATTCTAAAAAGTGTATTAATCCATTCCCGAAACAGTACCGATATACTATATAAGTTCGACTAGCTAACACGATTAACATTAATGAAAAAAGCAAAAGTAGAATATACATTAAGGATATGCTTTAAAAGGATAACCAAAATATAAAGCACTGATTTCGTACAAACCAATTCGGTACATGGTTTTCAGAACAGGAAGAGTTTGGGGCGGCATTCTTGACAGATTTTCTTTGACCCCAATTGATCAGTTGGGAAAATACCTGATCTTCTGGATAGAAAATGAGACGATACTTGGACTAGGATCGCCAGAGAAACAAAAAACAATAAAAACCAAACTCATACCAATAAAGTGAAATCAGTTTTAGACGTGGACGATCTACAGCAGAAACAATACTGTTAAAAGAACCAGTAATTATAACATATAATGATCTTTGTTAAAGATGTGTAAATAAGATAGCTTTATTAATCTTGAAAGTCTAAATAAAGAGTAGAAAGATCCAAATAATAATATATATAACATGAAGAGTAATTTCGAAAAATAATTATTTCTAAAATTAAATTTTAGCAAAATATGTTTTCATTTATAGGTAACAAACGATGTATGTTTTATCTCATAATTGGTACGATAGGCTTCGAAAGACTAATTGAGGTCAGCGGATTATCTAAGGTACTGCGTTCTCGTATCTCAAAAAAGCAAAAGCTTCTATTACCAAACAATTAAAATTTTAAAGTCATAATTACCTATTCCTAGTTAAGTATAACTAGTTTCGAAATTAAAGAAATAGTCTAAAAAGTGAATTTAAAAAGAATTTATACATAAAGGTCATATATCCAGAGGACAATTATTTACCTTAAGAAAGCCAGCACAAACCGGTCATTCCACTCAAGCGTGTAAGTAACATCCCTTAGTCAGTCAACTACGTGAACTCGAGGACAGTCATTAGCTATCGCGGCAGAACGAAAGAAAGCCTCTATCTCATAAGATTTTCTCTTATAAAATTGCAGAATACTGTGGATATGAAAGCTACCATTGATTTCGTGAAAACTATCTCGAAATGGTACTGATAATATTAAAACATTCTAAAACATGTGAAAGTGACTACTTTAGTTTTCTATAGACATATGAGTTGAAATAAAAAAACGATCTGCGGTAAGATAGTTGAGTCAAAATCATACCGTATTAATTCATAAGAGCGAACCTAATCCGAAATGTGAGACAGATTACAAATAATTAGGCCAGCAAAACCGACCAATGAAAGAAACTAAAACACGTTCTTGGAAAAACAATAAAACTAGCCATTGATCCAGACTTACCTGAGATAAGGAACAACGGTTAATAGACAGATGGGGCACCAAAGTTCCAGTGGGAATATGAAGCACCATTCTTAACGTACTAAATACTTCCAATGGGAAAGATAAAAGATCCATATACGGACCCATACAATTTACTCCAAGCTTCAAATAAAAAGAAAAGTGCAATGCACAAGGATGCTCTTCCTTCCTGGGTGATGGAGATCATAGGCATTGATACTATCTCCTTCATTTAAGACCAATCGAATTTTTACTTGATTTTAATAGTAATAACGTACTAGTTAAGAAGGAAAGTGGATAATTATTTTATTTGAGATCTAGTTCACAATAGAGATGCATCAAACAGAACACAGTAATAACAAAAGATTGGATGGATATACTCTTAACACAATAAAACCAGTAATCGGATCACGTTTCCATGGCATTTTGATTTAAGCTGTTAAGATAAATTTCCATAAAAGAAACAACAAAAGCTTCCAAATGAAATATTGCTTTCTGTCCTCTTGTTAACCGATGTTCATACATTGCAGCAGCTTCAATTGCTTGAATATGAGCAGATGGTGAGCAGAATGGAAGCAATGCCCGTAGTAAATGCTGAAATTCCAGAGAAATTAAGAGAAAAAACGAAATATAGTCCTGAATTTTGACGGGTTTATAACTAATTCCCATACACATTGACATTGTATAGATATTTCCTCTAGTATTTAATTTAATATAAACAGTACATATCTTAATCATTACCCTTACTACTCTATATCAAAAGTTATACTCACCACAAATATCACATTAGGAGGAATACAACGTGAAATCAATTCATATAAACGCTCACGAACCTAGAACACAAATAAAATATGATAAGTTGTCTCAAAAGACTCAACAATGCTCTAAATAAGCACAGATATAAAACATAATATAAGTTTCAGTATCTAAAGTACTAGTTCAAATAATCATAATTTTCAAAACAACACAAAAAAACAATTTTGACAGCAAAGATACTAAAATATAAAAAAAACATATTTACTACATTGAAAACAAACCGCCAGTACGTTCTCATTATTTTGTTTTTTGATTATTATATCAGCAGTTTCACGAATATATTGTTCCCATTCAGGCTCTGGTACCTGAAAATAAAATCAAACCAATATTATTATCGCAAAACCTAGATTTCGTACCTATACATCACTAAAATAAAATAACATTCATATAAAAGTGAGAACATAAATAAAAATGAATTGACAGAAGACACTAACCACTTGTGTATCTTTCAAAGGATAATGTTGTACTTTTGCTGCTTCAATCATTAATAGAGCTCGACGCAAATTTCCATTTGATTTCTCAAGAACCTGTAAGTAACTGATAAATCATAGAAAAGAATTCAAAAAGATTATATAAATGAGCAAAAAATACGAATTTTTAAATTAGAGCTTGATCCGTTACAAATAGAGAACGATATCAGAGAATTGCTAACCTGTTGCATAATAGATTCCGGAATTTGCACTCGTTCCTTTGCACAAACTGAAGAAACTACCTGTCGAATCTAAACAAGTATTTTAGATGCAAAAATAAGGTTTTAATCAACCGATAATAATATTAACCTCCTCATCAGTAGGTGCAGATACTCTAAATGCCATACAACGAGAACGAAGGGGTTCAATAATGCGGGAAAGTGCTTCGCAACATAGAATAATACGACAATTTCCTGAATATTTTTCCATAGTGCGTCGAAGTGCATGTTGTGCATCACGAGTAAGATGATCTACCTCCATAAGAACGACTACTAAAAATCAAGAAATTATAAAAAATCATATTATGTGAACTTCAACTAATACGTCTACGCGAGTGGAAAAAGTGTAACTACGATAAGAACAACCTTTAAATTTTTTTTGTGTAGCTGTGTCGATTTGAGCAGTTTGTGCCATCTGCTTAATGATATCTTGAACAACAACGCGATCATATATTCCAACATCTCTTAAATTATTTAAGTATACGGATGTAACTTAACATAAAAATAATAGAACTAACCCAGGACTAAGTTCAACATGATAGTTACTGCTAACTGTCTGGATTTCAAGTTTTTTCCCTGATGGTGAAGTAAAATCCTTTGTATCTAATCTTAACCGCTCTGCACCAACACCATATAATTCCCTAAATATAAAATTTAAGCTCCTAAAAACTTTTTTCTTAGCAGATATACCAAAAATTGCCTTAAAATGCATTTTATCCTAGTTTTCTTGCCAGCTCCACTTGGCCCATATATTAATAAGTGGGGAAAGTCATCATTCTTCACTAGATCGACAAGACGAGATGCCTGTTACATATCCTTTAAAATTCATCGCAATTAGAACGATATTTGCACTAGACTTATAAGAACTAAAATTTGAAGAATCACACCTGTTCTAAATGATAATTCAAGTCTTGTAGCTGATTTGGACGGTATTTATCAACCCATAAAGCCATTTGTAAGTACCTTCAAATAACCTCCAATAACCTATTACCACAAAAATTTGAAAAAAATACGATGCGAAGAACGCAACAATAGAATTTCATATTTCAAAAATTGATTTATTGATAAAATAAGGAGGAAAAGAATGTTAATACGGATAGTTAAAACATGCTTCATGTACTTTAACTAAACTGAGATCAAGGAATTACATCCATTAATTAAGTTATGTTATAACAATGAATAAACGTAATATATTAATTGCAAAGAAATAAAAGAATCGCCGCCATACTTCATAAGTCATATAATAAAACAAAATTCAAATTGGCTAATTAACAAGTTAGAAAAAGATAAACCATATCGATGGCAGTAGATTACGCTTTTAACATGTAGAACCAGTTATAAAAATAAATACTATATAGCTAACTCATTAAACCACAGAAACTGTTCTTATATTATTTACAGCGCTCCGTCTTGACTAAATACTTCATGGTGTCGGTCTCTACTCAAAAGTGTAACTCTCATTGTATTTGAGTTTTGATCCAGACCTTGCTGCTGATCATCTTCAACCTATATGTATTTGTTAAGCATACTCGTTATTACGGCACTATAGTTATTAATCAAAATAGACAAACTAACCCGAAGATTATAAGTATTTGCCATCATGAGACAAGACAGGAAGTACCGACTAATCTCATGCTCTTTCTTGCCAACGACAAGCTAAATATTTCATTACTGCTATCTTCTCCAAATCCACATTGAAACTGTTCACATTAATGAAACTACAATGGGTAAAACTGAACCAACTTATTCACCTCAGATAGTGACTTGATTTCTCCCGATTCACTGAAAAAGTCTAATAGTTCGGTACCGTATTCATGAATATCAAATTCCTTTCGTTTCTCTTCCTCCTCTAAAATAGGCTGCATTCGCTCATCCCAATCTTGTACTCGTGCTGCCAGTTTAGATGTTGCCTCCGCAGTGGTCGACCAGTACCTAGGAGTTTCTATGATAGTACAGCAGAGCATATATATATATATATATATATATATATATGGGTACTTCAGCAGTACTTAAAATTAATTGTTACCTAGTCATATGATATTGAAGTAAATCTTGCAGAGACATCCGCGATGTTGGGCGTTTAAGGTCACCAACTGAAACTTCAACTTCATCTGGAATACCTTCAGCGTTTGGCTGCCTACCTAAAATATTCAGTGACAAGTAACAAATAACATGCTTTTAATACACATACATACCAATATACAAGGAAGGTATATTTATAGAGTTTTGGAGTTCGTCATCTTCGATATCATTAAAAAGAAGTTGACTTCCAGATGCATTAGATATCCCATCTGCCTAAACATTCTTTTTATACATATAAGAATTTAAGGTTTATTAGATATAGGTAACAAACACCACTAACCTTATCATTGGGAGATACTTCATCATTATGCATATCCAAATCTTCATTACCTATCCCATCATCAAACAAGTCTTCATCTTCAGAAATAACTAAAATATTATCATAGAAGTCCTGAACACTTAATTGCCCTAGCATTAGTTAGTAGTACCTTAACTATTAACTATATATTCTTATTTGCTGTACACTAACTTTTCTCAGGCAACGTTCTTCTTGGTGGTCGTTGTTTCTTTCCATCTCTTTTAGCTTGAGCTCTCTTTTTCTGCTGAGCCACAATAAAGCGATACAATGCATCAGTTTGCTTCAAAAAATTCCTTGATTATGAAAACTCTATATTTACAAGATTTTCAAAAAATATTTTCACTAACCCAATCATCCTCGCGATCGCTTTTGACTTTTTTTGATTTCATATAAAAATGTTCATTTACATATTCGATTGTTTGCATAGTACGTTTTTGCAGAGTTAACGCAGTTTTTTCTATCTGGAAAGTTTTATGAACAATTTAAAAATCTTGGATATCATCAAGTAAATATAATAAATTATCAAATTGTTTTCTACTACCTTTTTTTTTTTAGCAACAGCCACTGTTGCTCTAACCACATTTTTTATTATATCAATAGGCTTTGACTTCCATCGCTTATCGTCAAAAGGATCCATCATTAGATGCTCCATTGGATCAGGTTCAAAACCATCATCTACAGTTTCCCACTTTAAAATAATATCATTAGTACTTTAAGTCACTATTAACTAGTATAGAATGTATAAAAGATTTTAAGCGAAGATTTTCAATAAGTAATCACGTACTCGTAAATACTTACTGGCTTTTTTTTTGGGGAATTTACAGGTAATCCAAAATCATTATCAAAGCAGCTTCCACTGAAACTGTCCTCCATTATTGGAAAATCTCTTGCTTTATAATATTCTAGATCAACATTTGGTGCATCGCTAAGTTGAGTTATTTGTCTGAAACGTCTTGTCAGTATTTCATGAATCCTTATTTACTAGTGTAAAACGATAGCATGCCCCAAAAGCTAACCTATTATCGCCTGTTCTGCGGAGATCCGTAAATGCTATTGGCGTGTCCCTTCTTTCAACCTCAATGATATTTGACGGCCGACCATCAATCTCGTTTCCACCCACACATTCTAAAAGTAAACGATAAATATATTCCTCATGCACATCCTAATCCACTTAAAAACCGCAAATTATATTTAAAAATTAAAATACTGTTCACGACCACCTTAGAAAAACAAGAGCATCAAGATTAGAATCAAATACTAAGTTTCCTAAATTTCAGAAAAAACATTGTAAAAAAAAGTTTTTTGAAAATAATATTAATGCATAAAGTATGCACTAACCCCATTTATATTTTCTCAGTCCGACATTCTCAATTCATTATGATACATCCAATTTACATTGAATTTCTATTCAATGATTAAAGATTTATGGATATATTATAAATGGTGAACTAACCATCAGTGGGTGATCCCCTTCCAGAATCGGGATCTTGCCCTTGTTCCACTGTTTTCACGATTGCCTTACTTGTATTCATTTTTTCAAACTGTCCGATTTTGATAAATTCTTCACTAGCAAAATCATCTAATAAACGTGAGTTAAGCAGATCCAACAACAAAGCACCCTGAATAAATAATTAATGTTACTAAGCAAGTGAATATTGAAATTTCACTTACCCGACAACCCATATATCCTGTGTTAATTTTAAAATCATCTTTCTTTCCTATGATATCTTTGTTATTTTTACAAGTATATAACGGTACATTGCACTTTTCAAAGTCAGCTAGAGGCATCAGTGACATAGGCATTACTGATATGGTTGGAATCTCTACCTTTGAATCTAAAAATATTTACGAAATAATTGAACATAATATAGAAATGATTAAATAATAAAGTCAAACCAAAAACTAATAAATAATGCTACCCTAACATTTCATGACAAGATCCTTTGGGTTACATGCTTTAGCTTTACTGTAGTTGCACAAGTCACATGGATCAATAACATTAGCTTCAGGATCTACATCAGCATCATCTTCTAGGCCCTCATCTAACTCATTGTCCGCTAAAAAAATTCGATTTTTAAATAATAATAACAAACATCTAAAAGCTAGCACTAGAAACCTTTCTTATTCTTCTTGCCCTTAAAGGCTTGTAAAGATTCAAAAAAATTGACAGCTTCTGAATATACTAGATCGACTTTTCTACTAAAAACACATGTTGAGCCTTGAATCAGCATAGCAGCCTCAGCAAAATTAAACCTAAAAATAAGATAAGAATGATTACACGAAATCGATATATTAGATCCCTTAAGATCGTCGAGATCTTATTATAATAATTAGACTAACCTATGTGCATTATCAATTTCGAACTCCTCATTAGCAGCCAATTCATCTAACCGTGCACAATAATCATCTAGTTCTTTCGCAATGTTAATATCAAAATTTCTATGAAGATCCTTGATGGGTTGCAGTAGAAAAGCATATCTCTGTCCTGCTTCCTCATAGTCTTCAGTCATTTTTTAAACTAACTGGATGAAAATTATCATTACGCACAATGACTACATAACTAAATCAATACATTTTAAAATTCAGTACCAAAGATGCATATTACATAGAAATAATAAAGAACTCTACAAAAAGTATTTTATATATTATATATATATATATATATATATATACATCTATGGTGATAACACTAAAATATTTAAAAGAATTATTCTCGTTTCGGAAGAGCAAGTCCTACAAGTCTGGCACTCTCCTCAACCGATTTCTCACCACCTTTGTATCGGGCTTCCAGTTCGCACAACCGACGTGTACTATAACAAATGTTACTAATATTAGTAACGAAGTGGTAATCCAGTGTTGAAAATGAATATGTAACAGTTATAATAAAATTAAAATAACGGACATACTATTTAGTTAATTACCTTGTTAAGTACGTGGCATATAGATTAGCTATATGTTCCATCTCATTCGGTGCTTTAGAGAAGATCCTCTGTGTAACTTTGTGATCCTTCATCTGATTTATTAAGAACTTAAATTGCGGCGACTGTCGTGAAAAATTCTAAAATACAAGAAACTACATGGTCTCTAAATCTTTTCATAGGGAACAATTATTAACATATACCAGATTCCACATGAAACAAATTTCAAGTTAAGAATCTGAACCCTACAAAAATTATAACATAAACTAAGTCCATACCTTATCACTCTTCCGCAGTTCAGTAATAATCTGCCGAAAGACCTTCAAAGCTATTTGACTGTATTCAACTGCCATTCTACAAATGTTATTTTCTAAGAGTAGCCATTACTACTAAAACCTAGATTGTTTTAAGTTAATAAACAGAAATTCTTGATGCATACATCAAAAAATAGATGGCACGAATTACCCCATAAAATGAAATAGTAAATACAAAAATATAGTATTATCAATATTAGTATTACAAAATGTAACAACTCTACAACATTCCCGCGCAATGGCAATTTGAAATTTCATGCCTTGCTATGGTATAACTCGTACAAGATAGAGTTGTGTACTGTTGTTCAAAGGTTGATAATTTAGTTTTGAGTATTCATACAAGTCGTGGTAAGGCTAGACAAATTTCTTGCATGGTGTGAAATTATTGTATTTCATATTATATGCCAATCTGTTTTCTAAATGTGGGAGTGGTATTATTGTCCATTTTCACTGAGGTGTATATTACAGTGTATCGTATAGCATACAATGCTATAATGGAAAAACTATATTTTCAGACCTTGTACTTTATTCAAATTATAGCTACATAGGTTTCACCATTATTATTTTCTATATAGAAAATTTAAAGAGGTGAGTCCTAACTTCGACTAAGATTGTTTTATTATTGTATCATGTGTCAGTACCTCACCACTTTGATATAAATATTTTTTTTAAAGATTTACTATTTAACAATACTTTCCGACTTTCCTTAACAAATTTTTCTTGAAGTTAAATATGGATTGTTTAATTTTATCTACTTCTAGACTAAAACAATGATTTTCACAAGATTCTAAGTCAAAGAGTGTGAAAAATCGTTTTCTAAATTTCTATTACCTAAAGATTTAGCAAACCTAAATTACAAAGGAAAAAGATTCACCAAGCCACAACACCAGGAATATACTTATCAATTAATTTCTGATAATAGTCCTTCAGCTTCGTAGTATCCGGCCGTTCATCACTTTTTGAGTAAAGGTCACATTCACTGAAATGCAGTATTTTGTAATTCAGTGATCGTAAGAGCTTTGAAAATGTAAAAATAGGGTTAATAAATTACTTTAACATCATGACGGCAGGCATCATTTGTCTGTCTCTTCTGTTCTCAAATATTTTGTACGATCCATGAGTATGATATGGATAGAAAGAATGGAATCTAATGGCGTACAAAGCTTCATCTGGAAGAGTACAGCCGTGATTGATTAGAACCTATAATAATAATTATTATTTTCACTTTGTAACTATTTAAATTACTTACCTGGTACATATATTCGTCATGGCTCCAAGTCATTATTAAATTTTCCATACCACAACCTTCTTTGTAAATGCCCAGCTCCGTACTGAAAATTAAACATTCTGAATGTTATATTTATTTCCTATGATGAAGTTGTACCATACTTCCAATTGTTATTTTTATACTTTCTAGATTTGTCATGTTTAAGTAGTCATTTTAATTACAATCTCATTCATTTTTCGCTTTGGCCTATAGTAGCATTTTGGTATTCTCTCGTGCAGGCAAACTACATAAAAGATCATAATTCCCTTCAGAATAATATTTAAGATAAATTTAGATTCAAAATGGCATCTTGAATTTTTGAAATAAAATTTGTATGATAAAAAGGTATTTAGAAATCCTACTATTCTTTGGGCCCCTTACAACTTTTTCCCTTTCATTCTGAAGGATTAAAATATCACATATAGGTGAGATGCACTGAACTGCATTATCACCAGCCTAGTCTATTGTGTTATTGTATATTATTGGACCTACTTATATTTTTTATTCTTCACGTCTGGATTACCCTCGAAACTTTTTAAACCGTAAACAATGGAGTCAGCTGGCAAACATCCGACAGGATAGGTATCACCTATATAATCCAATATTTTTAGTAAATTTGAGAAATAGAAATATATCACAGATATATTTGTAAGCAACAAAACAATATATTTACCAGTTACGGCCCACTGTTCTTCGCCCCATACACTCATAACCTTTCCTAGGTCATGAATTAATCCAGTTAAGTGTAACCATGGTTTATCCGGGTGAGCAGCTCTTAATCTCTCTGCAGTCTGGTAGGCATGTATCATGTTAGCCTCATTTATCTAAAAAAATAAATAACTTAATTAACAGTACTACTTTAAATATATTATTATGCTTTTAATATCAAAAAAGCGCGAATAGCGCTTACGGGAATGAGACGTCGTGTTCACTGAAAAAGAACTTTCCACACACATCGGGGTCGCTTTCATCGAGAAAGTCTGCCAGTACTTCCAAACACTCCAGGATAGTCATCTTAGAATGTGTAAACGAGAGCCACTTCTTGCGCTTAATATAGATTATGAAATATTTTATTGGTTGAAGAATACAACTTATCAAAAACCTCTATGAATTATTCCATTTTTAATCTGTATGCTTTCTCCACTATACTTTAAAATCCACTTTCCCTTCATTTGTTTTCTCAAATTTATTTGCATATTCAAGTAGAAATAAATACTTAGAACTGTACCATTTGTTCGACAAACTCTACAGTTTGATTAACGTGCTGGTTATAATAGTGCTTCTTTACTCTCTCCTGTATCATATCTGTGGGATCCTCTTCGTATATGCGATACATTTTTCCATCGCCTTCGAACTTCGTTGTGAAATCAACTTTCATTCTCTGGAATCCAGCGTTAGCTTTAATGAGCAAGTATGCACAGTATTATGTATTTTAGCGATAGATGAATAAGAGACGTATTAGTAATTAAAATACGATGAACCAATTACTAAAAGAACAATCAACATTATTGGATTGATGACATAAGAGACAGTGAATGGAAGTGGCGATAGAAGAAACAGGTTCAATGACATCAAATCCAGACAGATAGTAGTGCAACGCTTTAGCAAGTGGTAATGAAGATGTCAGTTTATCAAATTGCTAAATATACTATTTTATATTGTTACACTCAACGATACTAAGTTATTCTAGTATATGATTTTTGACTAAGACTCATAAGTGAGATTTTCTGTATATTTTTACAAAAAACTATATGGAAATGCAATTGTTGTTTTCCTATTGTACATTTTAACTACTTCTCTAAAAGAATCTAGAGTATGAAAAACATGTTACTAGAGATCAGGTACGTGACTGAACAAGTTATCAGATCATGCTCTCTCCAATCACTGATTTCAGCACGTGCAGAGTACTTCGCGATTTGTACAGTTCTACTGTTTTGGCAATTTTGATATTTTAACTGATACTACCTAATTTTCGTACTTGGAATGATTTATAATACAGCTCTTAAAGGTCTCTGAAGAAAATCGAAAGTACAGTTCTTTCGTTGTAATGCTTCTGAGAAAAGTTCACCTAGAATGTTTTCTCTAGTAGTTCTATATAAAGTTGCAATTTTTGGTTTTTGTTGCTAAATATTTTCATTTATCTATTTTTGCAAGGGATTTCTGACGAAATATAGTTCTACAGAGTTGCCCCTTTGTTGTCAGCCTAAAGGTGATAATACCTCTATAATCAAATGACAGTTACCCACATAAGACTTTAAAGAAACTAATTCCATGATTTAAAAAAAAAGATTTCTTTTAGAAAGAATTTGATTCTTCATAATTTATTAACTTTTTCCTACTCATTAGAAAGAAAAGTAACTTGCGAATTCCTTTATTAGATAACATTTAATATTTACATATTCTCATATACCGTAATCTCCTAAATTTAGAATATCTTAGTCAAAAGTACCCTTAAACAGTTTATTCAAAAAACCAAAATATTATCTCACTAAAAAGTAGAACACTAAACTCAAAAAATACGGAATTTCTATGTGTAGTTGGATTCAAGGAAGAAAACTAAACATGAAACGTGTTAAGAGGGTGAAACAAGATAGCATCTAAAGAATAGTAGGTATTTTAAGATAATGTAAAAAGAGAATATACTAGTTCATTTCAGTGATATTTTATATTTGACGTCTTTACTCCACACCTTTCCGTGGGAATTATCAAAGAAGAATGTGTATTCCCCGTCCTCTCGACACAATATCTGACCTTTCTCGGGTACAAAATCGGTCATGCACCGAAATGTGGGATGAACCTTGTAAGAAACTTCTCTCAATTAGGAGCCTAATTGAATTTAAAAAGAAATTAATCTTTTTTTGAGATCCTCACCATTTGCCCATCTTTTGTAATTCCAAAATCCAGATCGCCACTGCTTACTCGCCATATCCAATAAAACGATTTACCTTTTTGTCCTTGCAACTTAATCTAAACTTCTTCTAAATAACCAAAATAACTTATTGATTATATTACTCTTATCGAAATGTATCCATAAATTCGCTCACTTATTTTCTTTCAACTTTACAATTGTTACGTGTTATATGGAAGAAACAAAAACAAACATCATTTGTCAGCATACCTCTTTTTTAGATCTTGCTTGAACATTTATTTTTAAAAATGACTCTTTGTCGTATTCATCCGGGTTTTCATCGGGTTTGTACCTATCGTATTGTTAAATCTTATCCAAATTTTACAGGTAATGTAAATCTATTCCTATCCGTAATCTTGTGTAACTGACATTGTAAGTTCGACGAAGGTTAAAGAATTCACCATAACTCTTCTGGCACTTTACCTCCCAGTCGGAGATTGCCTTTAGGATTCTCATTAGGCTTTGTACCGCCCCAATATGAATACATGTTGTGTGCCCCAATCTAAAACGTTTTCTTATTAATCTGAAAGCTAATTTATTTTCTCTATTCTTATTCTTCCCACTTATTCCGATTTAAAATGACCAACATTTGAAATTAGCTCATCTTTCCAGTTGCTCCCTAGGAAACATATCTGAAATATTTGTCAGTATGTTAAGGTATTATCAGTAGTAACATAAATGGCTTAATTGTTCTCTACCTTTTCCCTCGTCTGTTTCGATAGCACTGGTTGTATCATGGCATAAACAGTCTTCATCATCAGTGGACAGTTTATAAGATAAATTTTTCTCGTGAAATCAGGAAATATCGCCTGAATTAGTTTATTGGAATAGAGTATTAAATATATAAATATTCAGAATGAAATCTAAGCTAAGAGCTACACACATGATATCGGAAACGGTTTTTTAGTATTAACCATAATTCATTTCAAGACTTTGAATCTGTAACTTTAATATAGAAATGGAAATAAAAGTACACCTGTAATTGGGTGAGCAGTTGTAGATATACTGAGAGCGTTGGAGTATAGAGCAAGTCCATATTAAAACCATCCAGATCGATAATAAGTTTTACACCCAATTTGTTCCCTGTCTTTGCTTCGGAATGTCTAAATACAGTTAATAATCATAAATACAATCTTTTGTAGAACATATGTATGTTAATGTGTGATTAAAAATTCTTACCTCACCAACTTTAAGGCCAATTCAGTCTCCATTATACATAATCGAAACAGTTCACTCACAGAACCAGCTTTTGCTAGAGACCTAGGATGTGTGGCTGCAATCTCTTGCAGGTAGATGACATTGCCTTCATCGTCTTGTCCCACTAGCCCACCTTGAATTATTCACACTTTATTCATCTAAGTTGTATAATTGTTATGTAGTGTAGTTTTCAATGCAATGATAAGCAGAATAAAGTATAGATGGAAGAAACTCCCCATTTTTCTTCTTCACTTAGACATTATTCACTATTATTAGAGAGTGAGCAACTTTATAAATCGATAACCGCTTATGTTAACAATAACCGTATTAATGTTTATGTTGAGTTTTAGACGTTAGATAACATATTTCGCCTTTTAGGATTATTTGCCCATAAAGTCTTCATTGTAGATACCTTCCATCTGAGTGCCGGCCTTCTTAGGAGCCCGACAAATCCAGATGTTATTCGGCAATAGACTTGAAAGAATATGTATGAAGGCGGACATATGGTTAGAATTGCTTCCGTAACGGCCCAAGGACCAGCGCACTGTTTGAATTTTGGTCGAGAATGGGATATGCACGATAATTTATTTATATAAACCTATATATTACTCATAGTGTAGTTACAAACTTCCATTATTAGTGTTTTTAAAGTTTCACTGGAGCTTTTTTCGTTAATAACTCAGCCACATTAATAGCAATACATTTACTTTGAATTTGTTTTGTAATTTAAAGTACGTGCTAAACGATTGTATATTCTTACTAGAATTTTCCTTCTCTATAAAAGACCAAATATAAAGAATCTAGTTAATGCATACCATTATAAGCATATTTTTTACTGTTATTTAAAAAGAAAATACAACTCTTAATACTATCTAAGTAGTAAAAATAGGAATATTTCGTCATCACAGTGAACTTCGAAGTGCATTCACTGTATAAGCTGTGTACTTTAGATTGCCATTATATTTAGTATTTGAAGGTCAGCTCCCAATAGGAAAACAGTGGAGTGTTGGAACGCTGCACAAGGTAGAGAAAAATCAGAATCTTAGCTTTAGATGGGAATTTATAACAGCTCCCAGATTGTTATAGACTTTGGCACCAACCAGGAAAGTATTCAGCAGCACTGAATAATCCACGCATACGACAATTCACCTCCGATGGACTTTCCATTGAAATCTCATTCATGCCTAGTGAAGTCAAGGTATCGATCGCCTTCTCCAGTTTAGGCAGTATCACCTCTAAAAATACTATTGACCTTATTGTTTAGTTTATTCCTACATTAATATTTGAAGCAATTTTATTTTTTCGGTATTGATCAATCTGCGTCATGTCATTTTTTCTCACCTATATTATAGTCCCATCCCATCAGCCATCGCAGAAGTGAGAATTCAGTATTGTACTCCGGATATTTCTTTAAAGTTTCTGCTACGGCATTTCTTAATTCCGCTATCCTTTCTTTGTGGTAGTCAGTAAGTTCGTCGATATGAGGATAATGCGTCTCAATCATTTCTACTGATTGGAGGAAATTTGAAAAATTCAAGTGTTTAATATAAGATTATATTTTTTAAATCACACAGATAAAATGGTTGAAATTTAATAAATAAAGGTGCTGGCAAAAATAATAGCAAAAATTAATACACAAAATTGGAAACTTTAGAACTAGTTTATTTTTACTACTTCAATAAGTAAATACAGAGTATGTGGTGAAAAAGGTGATAAACAGTTCAACCTTATTTTAAATAAATACTTATGCAATAGTTTCAACAGTAAAATTCATTTTGAATTGACCACTTATGCCATAGTTATTAAAGAGAATAGCTCTGAGAACTTTGTGTTAGGGCATGGGATCTCAACTTTTTTTGGGTATAACTGTCGCATTATCACTCCATGATAAGACTTCGCGTGGTAAAAAGACGTCTAATATCTTTGTGATAACGAAGAACAAAAACGATTCGAATGTTTTGACTACTTACTGGAGTGTTTGGTGTCTGTCTTAGAATCAAGGTATCCATAGTATTTTAATCACTTTTGCCGAGATTGAAAAGACCGGCATAACTTCAGACTTCAAAGGAAAATATTCTCACAGTCCTATAATTTAAGTATTTACTTCAGTTATTTTATCCAATTAAGATGCATATTACTTCAGGAATGTCCTAATATGATCACCTACCCAACACCATACCCTTATAGGACAGTGTCTACAGGTGAACTCTCATGAAATTCATATAAAACTTGAAAAGCGGAAGTAATTTAAAACTATGTCATAAATAGTTGGGAATAATTACGCCTAATTTATGATTATCATGGTATTTACATATATCAGCATTTCAATTTTCTCTGGACGATATAATAATGCAGAAATTAGTTATTTCATTTAAAATGTGGTAATTTATTTAAAAGTTATGAGATAATTAAATGAGTCAAGTTACTGTTGTCATAGATAGTATAAAAACGTTCCAAAATGGACATATTGAGACTGAAAATCATAGCTCTGTCTACTTTTTCAAAGAAATTTTTGGTGATGATTTTGGTTTTCTTAGCCTTACTATTGAATACACAATTAGAGTGTGGCAATACTTCTATGTTTAGCTGTGACTAAATAAACGATATCCATTAAGATTTATTCTCTTTTGAAAATAATGGTTGTTAATTAATCGTATAATTAGAATAGGTCATCAGCAAATCTTAGTATAAATACTATTAACTGCCAAGTACTAAGTAGAATAGTTAAGTTAATATTACTTAAATAAAATTATAGTATTGTCTATGTATTTTTAGGTATGTGACTTAAATATAAGCGCCAAGGAATGTCGCTTGTATAGCGTAACGGGATCGTATTCGCCTGGTAGTCCAATGCCCAGGGGTTCGGTTCCGGGCTGTGATGATAGAATGAAGCCAATTCTTTACGGAAGAGTTAGTGTCGATTCAATGATAGGACCGAGCCCTACTTTTGTTACGATTAATTGAACCACTTTTCTCCAGACATTAGTAAATATTGTTATTATAAGCCTATTAGGCTACAGCAATTTGTAATTATATAGAGTTTCGCTATGGAAGTGCACACGTTTCCCTGACTTCAGCTATATTTTTTAAAATAGTGATAAATCAGCTAACACTACCATAAATTGAACCATATCTAAGAAGTACGAAATTTTTGCTCAGCTTAATAATGATGCTAAAATAAGTATAATGTTCTGTGGTCCCAAAATGAAAGAGAAAACTGTAATGATTACTCAGTTTATTCTGCCATTTAATCAATTAACTAAATGTCAACTTGCAAAGTACCCACAAATTAATTAAAAAGTGAATCTATTGCGATTGACATCTCAGTAAAAAAGTCCACTTTGCAATTTAAATTCTATTTGATATGAATTATTTTTATTGTGGAAGTAAATATATATATGCACCATACTTCTAATTAAATCTTTGTTTTACGCAGATATGAATTTTAACAAAGACTGGTAAAATTTATAGAGGATTTATTCGGCAATCTATAGATATTTCTGACTTTTTTTCAACTGTGGTACACTGCAACAAAGAAAATAGTGTCCTCAAAAGGTTGGCTAGCTGTTTTATTACTAAAAATATTGGATGAATTTTATGCATTTCTCTAAAAACAAATGAAATTAATTTAAAGCATGTGTTTTTTTTTTAATTAGGACAATGGCAAATTGTTTAAAAGCGGTTTTGTATAAATTAGATATTTATGTGTCACAGATATGCAGTTCTAGAATCGTTTGTTGATTCTATAGCCGACTAGTTGCTTATATTATTCACAACTGGATTTAATTGTATATCAAATTACATTACTTTTAGGATTAGAGTACATTAGCATATAATATGGCTAGTTTATTCTAATTAGTTCGAAAGACTAGAATTTCGAAAATCGTGCTAGATCGTATACTAATTACACCTTATTGAAGCATGTTTTGGTGTCTTGTGTTAATAATTTATTCTATGCAAATCCATTTGTTATGCTAAATTTATTGTTTAAAAATCAATTTCGTAAATCCAACCAACTTCCTTTCAATATGAGTTCAATAGGCTATTATATCTGAAGTATATAGATGTAGATGGTTTTATTAAAATGACATAATTGCCATATATAAGCTTATATCTTAGAGTTGAAAAATACTATTCTGTTGTCATAATCTTCACGAAACTAAAATAGCAGATAATTGCAAGCAAACAATTGTGTTGCTGTGACATAAGAAGAGTATATTGCAATTTGCAGAATTTCCATTCTGAAGTGCTGAACATTATAACTAAAAGAAAGCTTTCCGTAAGCCACTTTGTCATACACTCGTTACTCAATTTTTCGCTCTCTCATTTTCATATTCTCTTTATTCTATTTTACGGCGGCATGTATGTACATAAGTCTTGGCCAGCTAGCGATATTTCCATGCCAGGATTCCTTGAGTCGTACACCGCCGCGATTCTAAGCCTTTCGGTCGTAAACGAGCGTCGTATCGTCTATTCTGATCTATAACATGATTTTTCGATGGTAGCTATAGCCCATGTGCTAGTTCATATGTTGCAATTCAATTTCTGAATGCTAAAATGTTGATTTCGAATTAGGTGGAAGTATTTAAAAACATTATATGTAATAATAATAGTCTTTTAAACGCAGTAATTGTTTTTAATGCACGCATAACAGATATTTCAGATTAAGGGACGTCAGCTCGAGCTAATACGATCATCCTCTTATTTCTATTTCGATTCTAAGATCTATTCGATTATATACTTTTGTTGTAGGTTCATTTATCACTAGTAATTAGATTCCTTGCTATATTATAATAAAATCAATCTGTCTAGTACATCTATGCAGTAAAATAATGAATTAATCGCATAATTCTATGCTGAACGGCTCCACAAATTATGAGCAAAGAAGCTACAACTATCATTAGAGTGTTTACTTCGCTTTAAGGTCTATTTCTCTTTACAAATTAACATCCATTTCTTAGTTGACTTTTAAAACTCCTTTAATGGATTTTCTCTATTCTACAGTCACTGATCTCCATTGCACTTTGCATTTATCTACGACAAGAAGTCAATTGCTCTTTGATCGTTAACAATTGGATTAACAAGTTCGTTTCTATAGAACTAAGCTAATTAGATAATCCTTTTTTTACCCCATCGCTATTACAGAATGCTCTTTCTCGCAAATTTTTAAATTATAACAGGAAATTATTCTCCCCTAATTACATCTCGTGTTAACTGTAATTTAAATGAAATTCAGAGCACATTAATTTATAAAAAAATTTGTGTTTGCATCAAAAAGGTACATGGCAGAAGTCATGGGAAGCTATATTGGGAGTTTAAATATCTTCTAAATTTAGGATTAAATAAATCGTTTTATGCATACTCATCGACTTGGTAAATAGAAAATCAATTTACTGTAAACAGAAAAGTCACTCCCGTATTTGACTATTCCGTAATATTTATTCTAGCTTTTGAATTGCTAGCAGTGTGCAGAACTATCAGAGAGCGACCGGACGTATGCTATGGCGCTCAGCTGTGGCCACCGTAGAAATATTCAGTTAGGGAATTCGCATGCAACGGTAAAAACATTAGGCTCCAAAGGAAATCTCATCTGAAAATTGTCGTTCTGCGGAATTTGCAATTGTTGGCTGTTTACCTGAGTGATTTATTCATTTAAGTGCTGCCACGGCATAAATGAAACGCATGAATAATGTGCAGAAGCATATGAAATGAAACCATTCTTGCAATTTGGACAACGATATTTACTTTTTAACTATTGAGTCTTATTACTCGATTGTTACGAACTACCATTCTAGCATCTCTATTCCTAATATTATTTTCAGTTATAGAATTTACTCAAGGGAATCTGATAGTTAACGCCAGGGTTGTCTTGTGTGTGAATACCTATTCCGTAAACATATATGTACATACACTAAGAGTGCCCTTTCGCATAATGAACCAATTATTACTATTCTTGTTTTCTTGGAGTATTGTGTCTATTACTCTTTCTAAGCCTTGATTTTGAGCTTCGTATGTTTATTTCATTTCCTCTATTTTCTATTCCCCACGAATGCACGACAGTTTGCTTAATGAACCATTAATAATATCTCTCACATAATTTAAAGAACGATGTAATATGAACATAGCTTAAAAATAAACTTTATTCATGATCACTATCTATTTTCTTTTCTTCTCTGAGAAATATGCTAATATATTGATTCAGATTAATATCTAAACATCAAAATATACGGAAAACTTCCCCTCAAAATCGTCAATACCCGAATACCCTCACAGCCAACACTTACTACTAAGGCAAACCTGCAAAACCTAAAAACCACCATGCATGCAATATCCTACATCTTTGGCTGTTGTTTGAGTTATGTATAATACTTTTTTCTACCGGGAAAAAGTTGCTATGAGAGTTATGTTTGCATCGATCGTTCGTTTTCCATGAGAACTAAGCTCTGTTCTACTGGCAACTATTACTGTACCTTGGGAAAAGTTCCATTACCACTTTCTTGTTTAGTGCGTATTTGAAAGCATTAATAGCCGTTAGGTAAATGTCAAAATAAGTCAGTTCCGTTCAGTGACGTTTGTTCCCACGTTGATGCCATTTCCACTGGAATTTATTTTTTACAATAAAAAGTTCATGGTTTATATTTCACGAAGTGCACTTTAGCGGTCGATCTTATCACTCACTGTTCAAAATCACATCACATCAATCGAAATAGCAAAATATGGAAAGTGAATTGGGCGGAAACGCTAATATTCTTATGACAAATTATAATCGCAGCTTATTTTAGATAGAAATGTATTGTATACGCAATTTTATCGAAGTTCTATTAGCAAGGTTGAGTCGCAAGTGGACTAGTCGAGGACAGCATTTCTTGCGCCACGTCCCATTACGCTCAAGAGCCCCGAGTATTGACCACACATTAAAAAACACTTGTTCCGTAATGCACATCAAGCGTTTCGGTTTCACTTCGCAGAGTTCAGTGCTTGATAACACCCCTAATCAACACGACATCAATAATGCTTAGTTGGGAACCAAATCCACCATTTGATTAGTTAATTATTCTTGTTTCTATATGACATCGTCCCCAATTTAAACACTCTCCACACCGCTAAATGAGCCCGTTGAAAGCCTAATTGTTCACTTGCATCTCGAGTGCCATAACAGAGCAACTTTCGGACTGCTCTTACACTTTAAATGTCTCCACTTCCTTCTAATGTGTAGGAGTGGTTTATCATTAAGAAATAACTCACTGTTTGGTTGAGCTTCATATCCAACTGTCAATACTTGACTTTCTTGCATTAGAGAAGAATACGCCTACTCCCCCTACGGAACCCCAGCCTGCTTGGAGCCGCTAGAACCGTTCCAAAAACATTAATCACTATTCCGGATAGGAAGCGAAAGCAGGGATAATGGGTACAGACATCATGGTAGTAATAATGCGCCCAATTTGTGATCATTTCAATAGTACGAATCATCTTTGGGTTTCAA
Organism: Heterorhabditis indica; assembly: GCA_020740425.3. Lineage (NCBI taxonomy): Eukaryota > Metazoa > Nematoda > Chromadorea > Rhabditida > Heterorhabditidae > Heterorhabditis > Heterorhabditis indica. The sequence continues at coordinate 1,411,842 of JAJAVP010000011.1, read as the reverse complement.
AGGCTCAATACGTAATCTCTTTGAAGGATTTATAAATTACTTCCGGAAACAAATAATACCACATTTGCAATGTGTAGAATAACATTAATTAATTAATAGCTAATATTATATTATAATACTTATTAAATTAAAAAGGGTTTTGGTCCAAATTGTGGTATCACAACAGATCCGCGTACATAAAGCAAAGTCCTGTTCCCTCTGTGATTCCAGCAAAACGCATGACTCAAATAATTTTTTCTCCTAACCCATGTATTTTCTCGCAATTACTGATGAAAGTAGTGATTATCGTCTTTACATGTAGAATAAAAGGTACATACCTGTATATATGTCCATTTATAAATTTGTGTATATTTTCAAATGTATATTATACGCCAAATTCTTTAAAAGAACAGTAAATCGTTGGAGTGAAGGCGTCTATTACTGATGTAGTTTCTAACTCCTAAAAAACACGGATAGTTTTACGATTTGATCGCCTGAACTGGTTCCATGACGATTGTTAGCTGAGATACCACGCATATTCCAGAATGACCACTGATACCGTAGCGGCCCCGGTTCCTCGCTTCTTATTCCTAGCAGCTCGCTATTATTAATAGTATTTATTGCTTTGTTGACCATACGACTTCGTATGTTCTGCTTGCACACTCGCCTGACACTGCACACTACCCACTCAGTAACATTTAAATCTACAATATTAAAGTATTATCACTTCCAGAATCGTCCACTGATTATTTAGCGCAGCTCTTAAATAAATCCATAATCGACTAGTTGTTTCATATTATTTATAATTGGATTTGGCCATAATACAAATTAGTTAGTTATAAACTTCCTTCTAATCATTTCATCCGGTTAAGCTGTACGCTCTATTCGACAACTTTAAACAAAAACCACACTAACTGTTTAGAATTAAATAATTAATTAAGTATTCAGAATGAAAACGTCATTGGTTTTTTAAAAATTTATCTTATTTCATTTGCTCCTACTCAATTAGAATGAATGCATGAAAAAGTTCTTCCGGTTTAGTCGAGCTATTGTTTCCACTATTCTTCCGAGAAACTAAGATAATGTAAATTTTTGATTCAGTCGGCGATATGGCATTCAACTCTTACCCACAAAGAAAAATATGATTTCTTTAAAGATGATAGCAATCTAAAGCAACCTCATATTTTTACTGCCATAACATCAGCTAACTTAAGTGATTTATATAATTACTCGGGACAGTTTATATTCACTCAACACTAAATATATTTAGTCTTTTTCATGATGACGCTTAAATGTAACGTAATTGTTGTCAATAGGAAAATATTTGCTCCAAAATGATTGCTTATTAGTCACATAAAACCTATTGTCTTCAATACTACTTTTGCATATAAATACATGGATTTATCCTTATAAACTACTAGTTTGGCTTCTAAAATAACTATAGGAAGCTCCTAAATTGCATAAAATATGACATTTTCAATCACTTCCATACACTCAATAGCCAGATCAGCGCCGATTATACGAAAATCCGGGCGAGTAGAAAAAATAGCGTCGATCAGAACCATTCCATCAGACCAGTCGAAGCTGCACATCTGCCATTCAAATGGATTTTTCACAAATAGTTGTCTTCTTAAGGGTAAGTTCTTAAAGATCGTCTTTTATTTCATAAATTCAGTGGGTGGAAAACTATCCAAAGTGTAAAATGTACGTTCATATAATTTCAAAGATATTGGGAATAATTTCACCGTCGTGTTCCTTCGGTAATTTAGTCAATGTACCCAATGATGATACTGTTAACAAAATTCTCACCTTGGTCTTTACAAGATATTAAATATTTTCATCTCAATGGGAATGTCATATTTTTGTATGTTATTTTGTGTAATCTCTGTGCGAATTCTCCAGTTTGCCTTTTCATATACTAACTGCCACCTAGTTCAGCAAGAAGTTGTTAACACCTTCTAGGGTACTTTCACTTACTCGACTCTAGGTAGCTAATTACATATCTGGTCATCTTGTATTCGATTTGTGTTTTCTCTCATCTTCCTTCAATTCATTCAATTATCGATTATATCGAATCCCATTATAGTCGCTATTTTCATATCTAAAATTTAATGTAGTAGTGAATATACAATCTAGTGTCATTTCTAAAATTTGCTCCCCTTGATCCATATTTCCCACTTATCGATGAGAATGTTCAAAGTATAATCCTCTTTCAAAGTGACTTTATACTTATATCTGACTAAAATTTCAATCCATTTAGTTAGTAGGCTATCACCGAATTAAGCCTAAGCCTATACAATACGTTTACTTAAAAACGAGAAAATGTTGGCCTGTGTTCTTCTTATAGCTAAGTGAAAATTGTACTTGGACTCAGAGCTGTAAATTAGAAATGTGTTGGCGTTGTTGATATGAATGTCGAAAACAGCTTACGCTGTGTTCTAGACTGGGAATTGCGGCAAATACCCAGAGAACTTTTCCTTCCCAACACCAAGCTGCGACGTCATAGAATGCGTTTTAATTAGCTGTCATCCTGCAGCGTTATACTCTGGTGCAACTTCTTCAAAGCAGTGCGCATCCCAGTCCTCTTCCACATGTCGTTCCACCGCTTTCCGTTAAGGAGTGAATTAATTACCAAACAACTGGAAACTCGTTGTTAGCGACATACGCACTGCTGCCAAGCTATTCCAAATGACTAATGTCCCAGTAATACTGTTCAGTAGAGCTTACTTGATCTTTGTGCTTATATCCTAATTGATCACTATTAGTCACTAGGGATGGCTATTTAGCGTATCGGTGACTAACTAAATAGTGGATAATTCAACCTAAAATTTTCTTTTTTTATCTGAATACCCACTTGGGACACAGATCAAAGTGATGGATAAACATGCACTATTTCTTCCAGCATGAAACCTACTCCCCTAGAGATAAGAATTGCGTTGTTAACAACTTTTATCACTAGATGCCTTTCAAAAGAAGGGTATAATTATAAGTTTTCTGTTCTTACTGCTGTCTATTATACTGTCTTAGTACAGTTGTCACCAATCAAAATATGACGTAATACAGTAATACATGTACTATACCATTACCAATTTCGTCATGTTTTGCACTTTTTATCACCAAGTTCTCACATATTTATTGTGACTAGAGATTGGTAATTATTTGTTGTCTAACAAAGTTTAAATATGGTATTAAATCTCTAAATTAAGAATGAACTATTACAACCACGCCCACTAGGGTGTGGTTACCCTTCAGGGAATTGGCTAAAATATTTAAAATTTAGACGAATGTAGTATTTGTGTCTTTCGGTTTTACATGATTTATACCACTTTAATTTTGTCTCATACCGCTATATTACGTAGAAAATGATAATTGATTTTGTGACGTATTAAATGAAATATTATTATCTGGTTTAGTACTGATCTTTAGAGGATACATTTAATTCATGGTAGAGATGTGACTAAATTCGGGTTTAAACTATTTATGTACTAAGCTTGTGTTTGTACTTATCGATCTTATCACAATTCTCTTAAGGAATGTCACGTGAGTAGTGATTGAAATGAGTTTGTAACCAATTAGTGAGTCGTTCTAAACACTCCGAAATAGAATTTCAACTTGTTTTCGGACGTTGTCGTTGGAGCTACTTTAGTACAAAAAAAGCGATTGCCAGCTCCCTTCTTGTCCATAACTTAAAATTTAGCGCACAACATATTTTTCTTCCTACGTGACTATTGTATAAAAAGTGGTACTGGTTTTGCCAGATAGTTGTCGTGCTAAAAAAAGCCGTCTATGTATTCCACGTGACTTCCGTATCAGTGGCAAAGGCTTCAGCTCACAATGCTAGATGATTTACACTCATTTGGAGACGTTGTACCATTGAAATAATCACCACATTCCTTCAATTTTTGAGATTGGGCATTTATGGAGTTGTGATAACAATTAGTCTTGCTTTAATTAATTCAATTAATAAATTAATATAACGACAGTTTATAGTTTCAAATATGTGACATAAATTTGGATTGATGTTCATTTAACTTTGTATTATTAAGTAAAAAAGAAAATGTCAGCACTGAACTTGATTCATTTGCTAAAACTACGTATATGATTTCCGAGGAAGTTATATAGTCAGAGGAGATGTAAGAAAGTAAGCATACATTTTTCAGAAATATAGTATTTATGGTTTTGACCATATGCCAGGAATAAAGTTACATTTTGTTTATCGCTGAGTAATATATATTTATTGCATTTAGAATGTTGTGGTCACAACTACGTCACGGTGCGCTTATTGTATATCTAGCAAAAGCAAGAAGATTAGCTCAAAAAGTAAATTCTACATCTCCTCGTATAAACAAACGTTACATAACTGGGTTTTCCTGGATGTAATTCTAGATTGAGCGCTCTATAATCTTTAGTTATTCATGACAAGCTTCTTCCTCCATCCCTTTCCTTCACAAGTAGAACGAATCAACAATTAGCCATTCAGTATCCTGTAGTGGACACGACTTATCTAAAGGATATTTTCGCGCGAACAGTGATTTAAATATCGTTTCATTTCCTACATTTATGGAGCTTGTGTTTACTGTTTTACTTCAGACATTCCGTTCAGTCACAAACTCTACAATAACAATTTATACCGTGTTGATAGCTTCTCAATAGTTTATCGGCATATTTTATTCTGGGACTATTGCATGATAAAATTCTGTCAGAAAATTATCAGTTTTTCTTAAGTTAAAAAGAATTTAATGAAAATAGGAAATCTATATTCGTGATTTCTTAAACATATCCATCATTAAAATTTCTTCCTCATTAATGCAATGTGATTCACTGATGGCTAATAATGTATTTAAAATGTGTGCTACTATCCCAGGGACTATTTACTTCTTTTCTATGTTAGTTAATAAAGTAGAAAAACTTCTGAATCATATGATTTTCGAAAATTTAATTCTATTCATTTCATTAGCGCTTAAGTGAAATTGCCTTATATAGGAATCATTGAACGCTGAAGAAGGCAGGTCTTCCAGTCAGGTGTCACGCTTTGCAATGAATCTTATAAAATTCTCGTTTTTGTCTTAACCGTCTTTACCTCCTTTGCAATCGTATTCCTCCGTTTTAATCTGCTGCATATTGTTGACTCACATTGGGATTATGTATCTCCACCAATTTACATGTCGCTATCAAATGGCACGCTCCAACCCATGCGATAACAATTTACCATTTTCTTCGGCTTCTCTTTCTTCCAGTCTTCAGATCTACTGTCTCCATGTTCTTCCTTATTACGTTCACCTCCTATCTATCACATTTCTGCTGCTGTTGTATTTGCATTACTTGTTTTCATACTTCGTATAAACTCGAACAAGTGAAATACCAAATTATTATTATCTTTCTTCTATCAGATGCTGCACAAGAACTTCAAAATTTTGAAACGATCCATTTCTGACAAAATTCTTGGCAAACAATCACAGAAGTGAGTTTACCCATACTTACATATTTTTCACTATTGTAGCCTTCTCAACTAAGTTATATGTAACATCCTGTAACGTACTACCGTAATAAATTAAGATAATAGACATAGGTATTGCATATGTAGTTGGAGTAATGGACAAGCTAATGTGGAAGAATAGACCTAGAACGAGCTACGGAGTGATGTTCATTATAAGCAATTTGAAAACCATGAAAAACTGCTCATATTATTTAAACTTATCCAGAATTGAAACGATTACTTCTGTTAACGGTAGACAAAGTTCATCATCTTCACAGTCATCACAGGATGAGATGGATCCATACAGAGTAAGAATGTTCAATCCCATTTGTTATCAACGAATCTAGAAAGTTCTTTGTGTATCTATATTTTATCAGTATGACGTTCACGTCATGAATGAACGTTTTCATTGTTTTTAGTGAGATAAGAAGAGATCACAGGTGCCATGCTGAAATTAGTCTGTATTACAGGAGATCCTACGAAACTATAACGATAATGTGTCACATCTAGTGTTCCACGGTTCCTCGCTGAAATCCATGAGTAGCGTCGACTTTACATCGATTAATAACCCAAGAAGTCCACAGCGAATGATGACGGAGTACAATAGTAACACTAACAACATTGCACAAGAAAGTTCCCTTAAGCAAAGTCAATCTGTCTCTTTTCATTAATGTTTTTCTGAGAGTTTATGCTATAAGATATGCTTTTTCCAATTTTCTCTTATTTTAATGAAATTGACATCTATTTGCAGCCTCGGGTCTAATGGAGTTCTAAAGGATCTTATATATTAGATTGATTTATAGGACTTAATACTTAATTATGTTTCAGTGAATTTATAAATATTGATTCTTTAATGTGTTAGGTGATAAATTTTAGTTATCAAAAGCTTGTTCTATAATAAAAATGCAAACAGCTATTTGAAAAAATATAATAAATTTTTAAATAACTACACAAAATCTGTACTTCGCATTTCTCATGCTCAGCCATTCAATCTGTTTTATGTAGTAGTGAAAATGCGTTTTTAATCGACTCCGATTATGCACGATCCTTTCGTTCCCGTTGATGTTCCTCTAGTTTATGGTTATTTACCCTCTTTCAGAAACTCTAGTCATGTCATGTGGTTGATCACTTTCTCGTCAGTCTCTCTGATTTGTAGACTTCACTCGTTCAACTTTATCTCTCTACTGTTTTATCTATTCAATCTTTTATATTATCCAAAAATTAATATAATTGGTAATTTAATCAGAATAACAGTGGGTATTATACTATCTCATGGTCCCAACGATAGTCACCGACCTCCCGATTTTCGATTTCCCTGATTCGTCGCCCATTTCCGAGTATAATCTGTTAATTGTGGTGGGAGGTACGTCGAACCAGTTACTTCAAGCCGTTTAAACCGTTTCACTATCCCTCAAGGCCAGCTCATGCTCAACTTTTTGTGTGGTCCAGTTACGCCACGGTTCACAGGTGATTTTAGTAATAATGAGACTTCTTCTATCATATATACATATGTATGGACATGTTTATAGTTTCAAATCACTACTGTTTTTACTGGAAAATGCTGTTAGATTATGATTTGAGTTGACTCAAAATAAAAACTCGTTTCTTTTACAATATAAGACCACAATATAATCAACATTATAGTCTTGGTCATTTGTTTATAGGACAAATTTCTATAGTGTCGCTTTGTTCTTTTGTCTTATGTTAACATAAAATGATTCGAATTTCACGAAGTAGGGTTGCCCCAATTTCCACGCCATGAATGGAAGTATTCCGTAGCAGCGTTATTGATATTAACTGTCATGAAATTAGATGTCATTGGACAAATTAGTACTCATATTGTCATGTTATACTAATGATACCTTGAAAAGATCATAAGGCAGAATTTTTTATGTTATTATGATATTTCTAGGAGAAGTTTAGTTGAAACTCTATGGCTTTGGATATTAAAACATGTTGATAAATTCCCGCTATTCGAGGGGTGTGGTTCTGATCGTTTCTAGTATTAAGTGCATAGATTATAGCCAAACAAACAGTCATACCTATCAACAAGCTACGCACCGCTTATTTAACAGCTAGTATGGGTTGAAAATTTTGCCAAAAATGTACAGTTTATATAATAACATTAGTTTTTAAAGGAATTGCATAGTAAAAATAGTTTACATTAAAATCAACTGAAGATGGATACTAACTTTGGATAAGCTGGATCAGATCACGGATCAAATCTATTATCCATTATTAAATACTTATCATGAAATAAAATATCTGGTAAAAAAAAGATTAGGTAGCTTTCCAATCCATTACCGTCAGTGACTCGCAGCATCCTGTCTCAGCGGCGATTAATCTGGTGGACTCCTTGAAATCTTGTTTCAAATGAACTTTTGCCTCACTGGCTGCCTTGAAGGGGATCACTTTAAAGTACCGACCAAATTAGAGCGCAATCGAGTTCTGGCTGTCTGCCAAAGTTTGAATGGCATTGAAACAGCGCGGGTGTCACAAAATTGGATGGCTTTGATGGTAGAGTCCGATCGATTCTATCTGAAATCGAAAATCTCTCCACCTGGTCAGTTATTTATAGAGGATTATCACCACCGATAGTCCATTTGGGACACTTTAAATTGTCCTCATGGACTTAGACTTCGTGGTAGTGCAGTTGTGTGCCTATGTATTTTGCTCATATACAGGAATACAACTGTGCTGACTGCACACGCATGATTGTACGTAATGCTCGTGTTGTAAGACTTCTATGCTAAACTTTATGTATTCAAAACAGTGAACAAATTTTATGTCCTTATTGTTTGTCCGCTCTCAGTGGTGTTTACTTGCCTTATTTATACATGAGTCTTTCCCATTTCCGAATGGCTGTCGTTATTCTTTCTCCTGCACATCTGATGTCTTATTTTGGAAATTATTTTTAGTTGCCCTATTTAAAAATTGATACTTAGAACTGGAATATTGCTTGAGAACAGTAGAAACGGTTTGTTGTGTGAATCAATTCCCGTATGCCCTCTTTCGATGATTTTCTGCTCCAAATTCGAGAGCTGTGTAACAGCTGCTGCTACATTACAATACAGTTGAGCGTCTAGTTTCGGCGTGGTCTGTGATTGTCTTTGCTGTCCATTTGGTCTCTCTAAGATATAGCTTCAGGTTCCCTTATGTTACCATTGAAATATTTTATTCTCTATTGTTAAAATTACTATTCATCCCTATTACTTGTGACTTCTAGACATTACAGTTGTCTGTGATAATTACTGCTGTTATAAATAGATATCTTTTAGTATATAATGAAACTGGCGGTAAATTCCCAAATATATCGGTTCGCTTGCTCAAACAACGCTTGTTTTCGTCAGCAAGAGAATGTCAATCATTCATTGATTGTTACTGTAGGCAAGCGCCTCGAACAAATACACTCATTGGCCCCTATTGGACACTTCTTTTGGTTATTAGCAACAGCTGTTTAGAAATGAATACCTTCATTCACCATCGGACCATTGTTATCATTTCAATAGCTGTTTTTCCACCACTTTTTCCTTTTTGTGAAGATGTATTTCAGTCCGTTCCATTTATAGGTACTGCCACCTTATCAGGAAACGCCTTTTGGTACACATTTTTCTCATTCCATGTGTACTAGCTTCTTTATATTTCCCTACATCAAAGACATCTCATTGCTTTTATACCTTACTTCACTTTACATATGTTCTTTAACACCTAGGATTTCTGATTCAGTATTCTTATTCTTCTGTACGAAATAATGAAGAAAAAGTTAAAGAACCTTTATATACCTCAGTAACTTTCTTTCTAGTATTTAATTTGTGTTATATAACTCCCTCTTTCTCTTACCCTCTCTCCGCAATTTATTCTTTCATAACCAGTTTTAGACCATTGTCTTCTCTCTTATGCTTTTTCTGACATTTTCCCATCATTTTCTTCCATTACCGCAAGTATACTTGAATAATGCAACATTCTTTACCAGTTTGCACATGTTCATTGTTGAGGAAAGTTCGATGTGGAAATGAATCACGAACTGTCATCGGTCGTATTGGTTTTCTACCCGCGTTTTCATACTTTGTTCCGGAATTTCTATGTATCACCATTTTTCGCCCCCATCCCATCTTTGTCCTCATATTGTTTAGTCCATTTTTCCATATCTTATTCGCAATCTTGATGATCCATTTATAATGTTTCATATAGTCGATTAATGTCTGAATATTTTTATTAGTATACGCTTCAGTCATCCAGCATTTCTAACAATGCCTAACTGCCCACGATGTGAAAAGCCCGTGTATTTTGGTAAGTACTTATGTCTTTTAAGTAAGAAAGTATATTGGCGAATTTTAGTAAAAACTGATTAAGAAACTAGAATAAATAGGACTTGTTTTATGTACATTTATTGTCAGCTGAACGTGTAACCTCTATTGGTAAGGACTGGCACCGGCCATGTCTCCGCTGTGAAAATGATGCTTGCAAGAAAACTTTAGCTGCTGGCAGTCATTCAGAGGTCAAAAATATTTAGATTTAACATAGCGATAAATTTTTCTAAATAATGGTTCAAGAGATTGCCCTTTTAAGCGTGACGGAAAACCATATTGCAATCGTTGTTATGGTGCACTGTTCGGTCCTCGAGGCTATGGTCACGGAGGAGTCGAGTCTCACACCTTCCACCACGGACAAACCGGGAAGGTATTAAGTACTAATCTCTCAGTTATATTCGAACTTATCATCTGTCTTTTATGTTTATTCGCTATCTGTCCCTTAACAAATTCTAGCTGTTTATTCTCGGGCATGGTTTAGTTCAATTATTGTCCTTCCTACTTATGTATTCCAGGTTTAAGTGTGACATACTCACCGATCGCCAGCTTGTCCCAAACCGCCACGTCATTTCTTACACCTTTAATACATGATCTTGCATTGTATGTATTTATATTTAATAGAGAATTTTACATGATTTAATAAATCTTGAAAGTTAGCAGTTTGTACGATAATGCGTATGTGGCATTGATTGAAATAATCGAATCATCATTCAACCGAATAGCATTCTTGGTTTCCCAAGATAACTTTTTTTGTCATGTCTATTATATAACTGATAATTTTCACTTTTTGCCACTGCTAGGAGCTAGAGAAGGTGGCAGTATAGTCAGTATGAATAATGACTTTGTCAATAGAAGACATTTTTTGTCGAGGAATTAGAAAGCTAGTAAGATATCGATGGGTAAGCTGAACATGAAATTGCATTTTCAAAATGTTGATTAGATAGTGTTAACCCTCATTCCATCTGATGAGCGGTGTTCTTGGAGAGGAGGCCGATATCCAAGTTGCAATCGTTGTAAAGCCCATTATGGGCCACTGGAGATGCATAGGCCACCACGAGTTGGATGAAAAAGGAGAGAAAGAGTTAGTACCGTTTCCAATTAATAGCACGTGCCACGAATTGTTTAAAATTACAAAAATACTGACTTTTATATTTCAAAAAGGGTTTTTAAATACAATGTTGGGAGGGATTTTTTAATAGCTTTCATTATATTAATGATTACCAACAACTTCGGTATTGTTTCTATATTTCTTTGTTTGTTTATCAAAATTATTAAATCCGCGAAATCGCAGCGGAGATCAGAAATCACTTGGCAAATGATGTAATCCAACCGGGTTGCGCAAGTCTAATTCTACAGGTTCGTCACGCGACTACTCGGTAGATAATCCTCTTTCCATAGTTATGCAAATTCGTACATTTATGAGCAAAGTAGACAGCAGAACCGGAATTCAAGTCGGTTCTTGGAATTTTGGCAACTGAAGGGTTCACTCGTAACAGATTAAAATTTTCAGCAATATTATACGGAAACAGTTCCAAGAGTTAAATCATATGACTATTCGTGTCATGTTTAAGAAAAGATAGGATCTAATGCTGTCAAAATATCTTATCAGAAAAGACTATTTTAATCAGCTTTATCAGAAGAATTCGCATTGCTCATAACTATACAAACAAGCGATTCCAAAACTGACTAGACAATAAATATGACAAATAAGTCTAATTTATCACCTTGAAAGATCAAAATGAGATGTATTTATTATTTATTAGGAGAATACGTAAATATGTGTATATTTTTATTTATTTGTTTAGGACCATTTCAAGATTAAATCCAACAGTATGGAAGTCCATAAATCACAAAAATTGTGCAGATACAAATATTCAGTATGCAACACATGTAGGTGAGTTCCTCATAAAGAAAACTATTCAGTACTTAGTTTTGATATTCAGTATATGAGTATCGGAATCCACATGGAGAACCATTTGATGCAAATACCAAGGACGATAGAAGTGATATTAGGAGACGATTAGTTAAAACTGCTGAGAAACCCTTAAAAATACCAGAGATAAGGATGGATACAAAAGAAAGGGTAAAAACTTGATCTACTTTAATTATTACATAAAGGCAGATTTATGAGTTCTAGTCCAGTTGTGGATCTTCATCTAGATCACTGATTTCGTCTTGTGTATGCTGCACATTAAAAATGGTTAGCCAAATTCTCCACTGTTTACAAAGTAGTCTTTTAAAGTAATAAAAGTCAATACTTGGTCTTAGGAAAAAAATTCTGAAAAGTGTGATATTTCTGCTGCTCGCTACTTCCATGATCAACGTAAAGTAGTCAAGAATGATATATTTGACAAACCATTATCCAATATCATGTGAGGTATTCTTCATTTAATACACTTTCGTTTAATTCCCTTGATGCATTAAACTTAGAGAAGTACGTGTTTGGCTTGCTTTTGCTACTATTACTATTTTTAATGTTATTTTACAAACAGGTTATCGACATCTGGTACCCGGAAAGAATCGAAAAGAAGTGGTAGAACAGAAAGTGTTAAATGTACGTGCTGGAGAGTAAATGGGAAGGTCACAAGAAATATCTCAAATGAGAAGACTCATTGTGATGCGACAGCCGGTGTGATTTTTCCTCCATATTTTTTCAATCTTTTAACGTTGTTACTGGGAGCGAAAATCTCACGAATCAATTTCTGGTTATTATGCCGACGTCTAAATTACTGAATAATTAGAGATGCTAAATTCCGTAGAGGAGTTAGTTTAATATTGTTCTAGCATTGCTTACCTACAGAGATGCTTAGTTTGTTTCAATAAACCAATAATAACAAATAGTCATAATGCCACTAAATATTTTAAGAACCTCTTGCATTATTATCTTAATCTATTTATCATGCTGTTAGCCAAATGACTAATTTTTTAGAAACGAAGACTTCCCTTGAAAAACTGGCAAAGTATAGTGCTCCTCTCAGTGTCTCCTCATGTCTTCTGAAAAGCAGCAGCAATATTGTTGCAGTTAGTTCTAATTACTACTAGCTTATTCAGGTGAAATTTATGATTGAAAATATTCACTTATTTTAGCCACCAAATACTCCTGTTGACAATCAGTTACCTTCAGTATGTAATATTATAGATAATAAAGTAAGTATTCTCACTCCTTATTGATAGATATTTCCAGATATTTGTAGAAGCTGATTTATTTGAAGTCAACTTATAATTCACTATAAGCTTGTGTATTTAAGATCAAACAGTGATAGTGCTTTTATAGAGAATAATTGCTCCAATGTAGGCTCAACTGTGGTTGTGGGACACCAAGTGTTGGCTTATACTGGCATCATTTCTAGTCATCGTCTGGATTTGCACCTCTGTTCCCAATCTCTCTTGTTAACAGACAAATGATAATTTGTGCACATTAATTATGCAGACAGATAACCATCTGAGATTTTAAGAGTAACGAACCACTTATTTCAGTAAATACTTTATTTTAAGGCTTTCAATTGGTTACCTAAATTGAAAATTCTAGTAATATTAACAATGCGTTCTTTTCATATATATATTGTATACATATATATGAAAATAAACTATGTAAACATATATATATATACACTTATAAAAATACAAGACAACTAATAATTAAAAGATTTGATAAAACACTAATAATCCGTCGGGCAGTTTTTGTTGGATATCTTAAGGGAGGTATCTGGAAGGTAACTAGTAAATTTGCCAAAGTATTCAAAGTGTTTGGTAACAAAAATTTCAACCTTAAATTATAGGACACTAAAACGACTTATATTTTTGAGTTTCGATCCGTCTGTTTCCTTTACTATGTAAGACTTACCGAAGGCATACTGAAATGACCACAGTCATGAGGGAAGTTATCAGGAGGCATTGGGATTTCCCTATCTTCTCCAATCTAAAAAGTAATATAAAACTAAAACAATTTTAATAATACGTTAATAAAATCTATTCTAGTTCTGCAGTTCATAATTCAATAAATTGAGGATTGTTTGGAAAGTTAGTTCTCACTAACCTTGAACGCATATGCCGTGCCACCCATGTGATGAAGAACAAGATGACAATGAGCAAAATACCAGCCGGGATTTGTTGCGCGAAATCTGCATAGATTTAATTCAAAGATAAATAAACCATGCTTGGTAGATAAATTTTAGGACGAATTGATACCTAATTACAATATATCCGCCAACAGGCAGGGTTATGGTATCTCTACTTGATGGATTTTCAGTGTTCATTCCAACGACTGCTCCGTTTAACCAAGTTTCATTTGCCCATCTCGCTCCATCGCAATCCGCCCAAAAGCAAAGTGTTAACTTTTTTTTTAAAGTTTTCGTGATTAATCATTTTACTGGAAATTGATAATTTTCTTATCTTGTTGTCTTTGTTGTGACTTTAAATTATTCAGGCTCATATTTATCACTTACGGAAACTTTTGATCTTTTAGTGATTTGATGCTTTGAACTGTGTTCATTGAAAATATGGTAACTTACCGATGGACCTGCACAAAGGATATCAGGGTTTAGATTTGCAATCATTCCACTGGTATTATAGCTTGGCCAACCCACCTAAAGAATGGATGCTTTTCCATTTAACATTTACGAAAATCATTATTAATTGGCTTGAAATATAATAATATGGTCGACTACTTACTTCATTAACAGTCAATTAAACAATACATTTCAACTACCCAAATATTTTCAAGTGCTTATTTTTATAAATACAGCAATTAAACAAATTCGTATTTTTTTTAGAAATTTGGATGATGAGTACCCTCAAAATTGAAACAGTTGATTTACATATTATTCTAATTAAAAGGTTTATTCACACCTTCATCACATGATAGTGAGTCCCGTGAATATGGAAGGGATGAGCATATCCTGTGCTGAATGCTCCACCTGTCCCCATATTGTACAAAACAATCTAAAGGCCATTTAAATTTATTTTCAATATAATTGAACAAAGAAGTAGGATAGATTTCCACAGAAACATTCTGAAGTCTCACCTGTACTATATTCCCCAACGTGTGCTTTTTATGATAAAAACAGTTACAGTTTCGATCATATTTGTCAGCATTTTTGGGACAATTCACAGTACTGCAATTCTAAACAAACAACTTGATAGTATATAGCGTAAAACATTTAATAAACTTTTACAAACTTTTGAAATGAGGTCCATTTTATTTCCATTATAGTACGGTATTCCTGTAGGGAACTCAAATTTGAAATCATCAACGTGAGAATCGTAGTGCATATTGATGAAATGTTCCTAAAAATAAATGGGATATTTGTAATTTATGCTGTCGTTTTTTTACATTTTCAATCAGACCTCGTATCCTTCCACAAAAGGAGTGTCCTGCAGTATTTCCTTATCGATATTTTCCGGATGGGGGTGTTTCAATTTATCATACGACAAGCACTTGTAATTATAATTCAACGGATATGTTTCAAATGGACAGTTAAGTACAGTACATTTCTTCTCAGGAGTACAGTCGGTAGGCAAAAAATTCGCTATAATCTTTTAATTATGACATCCAAATTTTTTTATTCAGAAATTAAACAACGTTAGAATCATTCATTTTGAAATCAAATAATTTAAAGAACTCACGTTTATAACTGTCTACAGTAAGATTGGGATCTTCATATTCAATAAATGCTACTCCGTAGGTGGTTTGAATGATTGTCCAGTCAAAGAAATAACGTTGGATGGTTTCTACTTGTAAAATATAATTCTTTTTCGTAGGAGACGCGAGGCCTTTGATAAGAACGTCGTAGCGCTCTCCAGGAAAAATGATCAGCCTGTCGATCTAGGAATATTTGCATTGAGCTTAACATTATATTTCTAGTTTACATAGTTAACACTAAATTTTCTACTCAACTGATATTAAATTTTGTTTCTGCAATATATTCAAACAAAAACAGTGGTAATTGAATATATTTTGATATTAATAATAAATGCATTAAATACATTTAAATACAACTATTAAAAATGAAACTTACCGGTTGAGGCACCACTTCATCTCCATCTGCAGCCACAACTATCATATTGTGACCTTCCACGTGAAGCATTAACTCTTGAGCAACACCACCATTAACAATACGGAAAAGAACCGATTCACCTAATGAAGTAATTATCTTTCATTGTTATTATTTATTGCCTAATCAATGTTTATGGCTACCTTTTTTAATTTTGAATCTCTCCACAGGTAGATTCCAAGGTTGTGTTTTAATATCTTCCTGATTGTACCATCCTTTGTCATTAATCAACAAAGCAGATATCGGCACCGCTCCTCCCACGTTTCCTGCATTTTTAAATATCAGAATTGAGAACTACATCTGATACAATACAATTTTTATTGTATTATTCGAACCCCCATCATCCGTTCTTGTTGGCTGCCAACATTTCGTATTTCCATCATATCCATACATCCACTTCATTGTTTTGTCATCTAATCTCATCCATGCCTCCTCAGTAGTCTCTGTTGCCCAATCCTATGATAAAACTTTCATTAATGAAAGCCTAGATTAATTTTCACAAGAGTTACTAATTATACATATTTAAGTTTAAAAGCAATACCAAAAATTGAAGCAAAATTTCATCAATAATTCTATATATGTTAATTTACCTGTAACATTACGAGGTATTCTCTGTCTGGAGTCGTTCGATTTTTACTGTTTAAAGGAACACTTCTATCCTTTGGATCTAGCACGACAAACCCTGAAGAATACTATATCTTCCAAAACAAACTTAAATAAGCCGTTTTATTTTCCATAGTTACCTCCAAGTAGGCCATCACCTCGATCAGTTTGCATATGACCATGGTACCAATGGGTTCCCTTATTGTCGGCTTTAAAGCGATATTCGAAACTAAAACAATTTAATATTGTCAACATCTCAAGTACTTTCTATTTATAAGGTTATACATCAGTTTGTTTATAAATGTAGTTGCATTGAGGAAAGAATTCTACAAAATCTCGCTTAAGGATTTGTTGATTACCAATTAATAGAAAGCTTATCTTTGTAAAATAAACGAAATCAATAACATCTCACTTCCCACTTGAACACGTGACAAGACAAAAGTACTTTGTTAATCGTCACATCTTATCTTAAAAACGATTAGCCGTCTTTTTTCTTTGTGGCATATTTCTAAGGCAAAATAAATCCGAGTAAAATGCTTCTTAAACGGTTTGGTATATTCATTTTAGCTAGACAGGTACCTTATTAAGCAATATTAATATTATTTTTTAAACTATGTTTTTAATAACTTTTCTCTGTATAAAAGAAGGGAGCTGGAGAAGCACTCACTAATTAGTACTTTGAATAGGGCACTGTTGAACGAAAGCCACTCCGTCCATGTACCACATTCCCTGCTTATCAATCCCATGGACATGAATGGTGATGGCATCCATTAGTACCATATTGCGGACTCTCAATAGGACTTCCGCATTGTAAGGGACTACAATTGTTTCTCCAGGACTAAATATAGTTTTTACTTCAAAACAAAGTGAAATTATGAAAATAACTGAGGTCTTATTACTTTAAGATATTCTTAATAGTTATATAGCCTACTGACGTATTTCCATTAATGGTAATAATTCTCTTATGCTTTCCATCAAGAACTAGTACATCGTCAAGATTGGCTTCATCTCCGGCGTTCGTATTAGGATTCATCGTGACGTTTGCATGGCAATCTACCAGCTGATTAGGATCTCTTTGAGACCAGCGTTGCTACAAAACAGAAAGGCAATAATAGAATAAATAATGTTGGTGAAATAGTTATAAAACTGATAAATATAATGGATATAAACAGCATACCGTAATGGGATCATAGTCAACTGGAATACTGTGTAGTACATTATTACTGTAGAAGCTCATGCTTAGCTTTCTTGTCACAACCATATCGAAAACATACACATTGTCCTAGGAAAAAATAATTTAATTTTTCCTGATATGCAACATATTCGGAGAATTTTATTAAATTCACCTTATCAGGATTTGCCATTTTCAAAGGGTCGGCATACTTTTTGAATGCGAAAAAGGATGACACGTTAAGAAGTAAAATGAAGAACCGAAAATTCATCTAAAACTAACTGCATTTTAAAACATAACTGTAAATGTGTCCGTTTAAGTCAAATCATTCAAATAAATGAAGGAGGCGAGCGAGAAAATTTACACGCAGATAAGAGCCACTTTTGTTTCAAATGGGTAGACGTGAAGTTGAATAGTTCTTTGGAAGCTCCATTATTTAAACAGTCAGAATCAGCGATAACATTCGACCGCGATTGAGAGCTAGTTATCGGAATGACATCATATGATACGCATTTGGGGGGTTTTCCAATGGAAGATCAACACCTGACTTCAATTTTTTTTTACCTATTTCGCTGAACTCGTGCTAAAACATGTTTCATTAGTGAGTTAATGGTTGATGACTCTCTCGTTAAGATAGTCTTATGATCTATCTCTCATAGGTAAAATCTTGACACTATTCCGGTCAATAGATATTAGGAATAGATTATATATAAAATGACATTTTAATTAATATTAAAATGGAAAATGAAATTGAAATTAATGTATTAATGTGAAACAACATTAATCCAATACAACTCAACATCGAAATTAATGCTAACTAAAAATACAATTTTCGACGCCTTCATTTTGAGCTAAATTAATCTAATCTAATTTTTTGAATTTATAAAGTAATAATTAAACGATAAATATTGACAATATTTCCACAGTATTTCCATTGTTTATGTTGTACTCACTGAAAGAGTTGGTCCATAACGGAGAAAGGGCATTCTATGCATAGGAATTCGAAACTGTTATTAAAACTCAATAATCTTACATTGTCTTTACTTTCTTGCAAATTCCATTTACCGTTGAATTGTAAGTGATATTAGGAAAGGCTCACATTTATTACCCACCCTATATTAATATCAATGAATTTTGGAAATCAGATATGAACTGCCACTGAACTTTGGTTGTAAAAGTAGCCACCACATTAAAAACGCGTCTCTACTCATCTATTTCAAGTGCTGACAGGATGGACAAGATAGAACTTTGAACTAAACTACCACAGCATTGACATATTATTGTCATAATTAAATTAGTATCAATCTTTATAACTGAAGAAAATATGATCTAAATCTGGTGTCATAGATGTATCTGAAGATATTTTATATTCCAACGCATACTAATTTTATGCAAAGTTTATCATAAATAAGTAAGTCTCATAATTGTCTTCAAAATAATTATGTAATTTTAAAAAAGATTCTTGGAAATCACTAGGGATCATAGGAAAACACCGTTGTTCCAGTCTAAGAGATAGTTATTCACCAACGAGTTCAAATTCGTGGTGGGTGATTTGAAGTCCCAAGTTCTCTAACTTTTCCACTTTAATTGCTGAAAATATGTTTCTATGTTTATAATTTAAAAATACTTGAATTTGATTTTTTTTGGTGATAAGTCATAACTACATGACGTTTAAAGTTAGTGTTATTTCTCATTGTTTAACTGACGAAGTTGAGGATCCGTCCCACACACACACCCCATCATTTCCTTCCATTTTGATATAAATATGTGCATTTTTGAAGCAAAAATGTAAATTTGTGTTTATAGATAAGGAAAGAATTGTCTGCAATATTTTATGGTAAACATGTTTCGTCACAGATTTCACCTGTTCATATGATCGTAGCCGTTTCAGTAATTAAATTTGGCTGAAATAATAAGGTTGGTTTGTAGCTAACCTACATATATGAATTATAAATATGAAAAATGCATTCCAACATATATTTTCAGATGTTATTGTTGCCTTCATCTATCTAAATTTCGAAAATAAGAGCACTAAGCACAGTTGTTGATAGATGATTTACCAAAGGAAACTACTACCAACGTGCGAGACCCTTCCAATGCTTTGATGGGAATGGATCTTGCTCATATTATTGCACTCTAAGGGAAAGTTTTGAGAGCATCTGATTTCATAAACATCTGGATGGCCTTCTGAAGATTAAAGAACTTGAGCTTCATTACTTTTCCATGTAAGATGTTAAGATAAAAAAATTTAAAGACTTGAAGTGAACATTCATCAATTTTCTTTTAAAATTAACTAGTTAATTTATGTCGCTGATGAGAGACAGCTCCTATTCTGTCCACCCCTCCAGTCACTATTCATGACAGACGATAGAGGAATCATTGTTACTAGGGTACTGCTTTTGTCCGAGTTCACGCTTTTAACACCTATTTTGAGTGCAAGGTTAGTGGTGACAATTCGTGTTTCGAGTGAGTAGTTTAAATCGCCACGCCAAGAACATCTGGTTCTTCTACGTATAGTTCCGTTCATTTCGCGACGAGATTCTTCCCAGCAGTATCTCCTACGCAGACAACCCCTCAACCCAGCGGCGGGCGACGATTTATTTGACGACTGCAACTTCATACCACTTATTTCCTACAAGATCACTAGTCCTAGGTGTCTGCTTCTTAATATCTTTGGATGTTAGCTCATTATCTTTAAGTCAAGATTTCTAGCAAATTTACCTGGCTCTAAAGGCGGCGTGCTAACTTCAATGGTAGAACTCTTCTTCCACCGCCAACAGTGCACTGTTGCGAACCAATACATCATAAGCAAGAAAATGTTCTGCATCTGCATCTTCGCATTCTTCTNGGATGACCTAATCGGAACAATCTATTTCTGTAACAGTTCGGTGGAAAGAAACAGCTTAAATGAATTATTCCCTCTGTTTATCACCTCTCCCCTTCGCAAACCATCATTTCACTTCCGGTAATGCAAGCCATATTCTCAGGTAACTGGTCCGGTGCTGTGTATCTTTATCCCTGTACTGAATGCCTACGTCATCATAGCCATTGGACACCTTGGGTTGCAGCTTATCAGCAACACAGATATTGCTGTTTGCATCCCATGGGCTGACTTCTACAATCTGCTCAATATACTTCAACCAACCTTACCGAGACTTCGCACGTAAATGCCTCA